>OY992887.1:26634288-26856788 GCA_963921405.1 Cepaea hortensis | reverse complement strand
ATAAAAATTAAAATTAAAAAACCGCGCATGAGGTGTGGAGCGCGGGGGTGGGTAGCGCTTATTAGTGGTCTGTAGAGTGTCGTATTGATGTATTCACTATCATCATATGGGTTATAAATGAATACCTTAAAAATATAATGTGATCGGTATTATTGAATGTAGTTAATATGGGTTATTGAAATTCGTTGAGAAAGGGTGGGTGGGGGTTATTAGTGGTCTGTAGGGTGTCATAGTGGCGTATTTACTATCAGCATACGGGTTACAAATGAAAACATTAAAAATATAATGTGACAAGTATTATTGAATGTAGTGGGTATGGGATAGTGAAATTCGTTAAGAAAGCGTGGGTAACGGTTATTAGTGGTCTGTAGAGGTCGTATTGGTTTTTTAACTATCATCATACGGGTTGCAAATTCAAACCTTAAAAAATTAAAGATGGCCGATATTATTGAATGTAGTTGGTATGGTTGATACACACATACAGACATGAACAGCGACGGATATACACACAAACACCCACACATACAGACACGCAAACACACAGACACGCAAACGCATAAACAAACGTACAAACGAACAGACAGACGAACACACGCATAAACAAACACACACACACACACACACACACACACAGACAAGAAAGACACAAACACTTGACAAGAACAAATACACACAAAGGTACAGAGACAGCCTTTGTGTTAACGGGCGCGGATGTCCGAGAAAATTTCCTACCAGTATCATAGGTTGGCGGGTCCCTACGTCATCGTATGCAAAAGTCATTAAGTGGGCAGACGGTGCAGTAGAGAAGTGATTCATCAATAGTACGGTGGTGGGCGGCGTGTACATAAAGCAACACAAACACGCAAACACACAGACACGCAAACGCATAAACAAATGTACAGACGAACAGACAGATGAATACACGGACACGCAAACGCATAAACAAACTCACAACCACACACACGTACAGACAAGAACACAGATCCACACACAATCACAAAGGCACATACGTACAGACACAAACACAAAGACATATACACGAACAGACACGTATAGCAAACCACACACACATACAGACACGCAAACACACAGACAAGCAAACGCATAAACACATACACGATCATACAGACAAATACACAGACGAACAGACAGACGAATAAACACAATAAACATGTGACCACCGAATCTCCAACTAAGATCTCTCTCAGCGCACTGCCTGGTCCAAGTGAGATCTCTGCCCGGGAAAATTAATGAGGAAACTACTCGTTGACAACTTGAATCACTACCAAGACGGGACTGTATCTTGGTGTTGAATCTATTCTAATAGAGCGCTACTTCAGGTCTGGAAATCTAATTACCAGTCTCGGTCGCACGGAGGTGGGCGGTTGTGTGAGAAAAAAAGCATTGTCTACAAAACTCCATTACTATAGTGTCGTGTGCACAAGGCAGATAGTGTATAAATTGTGATCAGCTACTCTGTGCGATCAGCTACTCTGTGCCGGCCGTTACAACCAATATTGTTCACGTGCTGACTTGGCTAATCTTCACCACATAGTTATTTGTGAAACAGGTTGGCGTGACAGTACTCGCTTAGCGTTGTTCGTGCCATCGGTATCTGAGCTATGATAAAACCAGTGAAACATATATTAAGACCAGTGCTTATTTAGTCTTCGCATTGCTTATAGAGATTCAGTCCTCGCATTGCTTATAGAGATTTAGTTTTCGCATTGCTTGTGTATACAACAGAACTTTTTGCGCTTGTAAAAAAGCAAAAGTTGCGAACGTTCGTCAGTGCTTTGACAGTACAGAACAACACAGTTGTGTGAATTATTCGTATACAAGATATATTAGCAGCACGTTTATCAATGTCGCCAGCAAATCTGCTTTCATGTATTCAATTCTTTTGTGATAAGTATAAGTTCACTCGTCACATTCGGACCATTCACGGATGAAGCACACTTATGTCAAATCTGTGGAAAACTTTTCAACAGAAAAGGCAATCTACAACGACACACACGAACACAGCATCAGGCACGTATCAACTGTATCAACTGTATCAACGGCGACGACATTACCACACCAGAGGACAGAGCCACGTTTTTGGCATCCTCATAGTTTAATCTCTACTCAAGACTACTTACACCACTGTGCAATTTGTGACAAATCCTTCAGTGATAAGCTTACCCGCCACAGTCGGACCATTCATAATGATGAAATATATGCCTGTCAGTTATGCAACAATCTATGTAATAGGAAGGATAACCTACAACGTTACTTACGAACACACCACCAGACACCCACATCACGAGAAAGGACGACACCCTTAGACACCCATACATCTAAAGTACAGAAGCACACTACTGCTTACATAGTAGCAAAGGATATCCAACAAAAGATACGGCCAATTTGACAGCCCTAGGGCGTACTGCAAGGAGCTGTCGATCATGCTACCCAATCAGGTGGTGGTATTAAAAGAAAGTGACGACCACCGCCACCGGGTAATTTTGGTATTACACTTACACCTGGACCCTCATAAAAAGAGGTATTCGGATATCTTTGTATGGTGAATTTTTCATACCTGATATTTCCTGCACTGGGGTTTAGATAAAGATAGCCAACTACTAGGGGTATGCGATTTTGAAGCTTAACCTCAAGCCATACACACTCAATCTCACAGGTTTCAAAATCTAGCCTACGGTGGGCGTTAAGCGAGTTAGAAATATAAACTGCAATACCCGTCTCCTGTTTCTAATAGGGATCTCTTCTAATGGTTTTAAAGCCTCTGATAGCGATGTCTATCTGAGATGTTGCTATTTAATCGACTTTCACTAACGTCGAACATGTGAAAAATTTGATTAACTATAAGTGATAGTTCAGGCAGCTTCCCTAATAGATGGCAGATATTTAAATGCCCGATTCTGATCCCATTATTACTGAGCCATTGTTCGTACTTTTTAGACATTTTAACAATGCGTAATCGTGAATTTTTTTAAACACAAAATGAATACAACTTACGTCCCTTATATCAATACACACTCTAAAGTACAGAGAAACAGTAATATCTCTATCAATATACACGCACACACACACATACACACACACACACACACACACACACACACACACACACACACACAATACGTATAAAGATCAGTAAAGATGATCCCGTGAAGATCCCCTCACTCACAGTATAAACGCGATAAAAATTATTATAAAAGATATCCAACTAAGTGTCAATCTCTGTGACTTCAATACGAGTCAATGTTTATAGCCACGTAAATCTAATACGTTGCTATATAAGACAATAACCAAGTATGCACATAAACTTTCTAGGAGAGGCTCTTTCTTGTACCGAGATCCGGTGCTGCTTTGTGCTGAATTGCTAGTAAATACCAGGCTGTCGCTTAAAAATAAGTCGCTTAAAAGTCGATAGGGTCGACTTCATTGCACCGGGTTTTATCCCATATGGCTCTGTCTCTTTCCGTAGCACGGAAAGCGTCGCACAAAGCACGAACTCCGTAGCTTTTAGCGACGACCCACAGGAGTCTCCGATACATTTAACTCGTAAACTGAAGGGTGCGGCCCGGAATCGAACCCACAACCTTCGGAGCACGAGTCAAACGGCTTGACCACTTTGCCACAGTGGTGTTGGTCCTTGGTACAGCGACATCATAAGTGCCTGACGAAGTGAAGCTGGGCAAAACCGTGTGAGGTATAACAACTCTGGGTTACAATGGAATGGATACTCTTGATTTCTCACGGGTGTGTAACGACATTCGGACGAGACATTGCACTCGGACGTAAATGCGTAGTGCCAATTTTTATTTTGCCACCCGTAGGAGGGCACTTCCGGCTTCGGTGGGCATTTTAAATTAGGTTAGCCTTCCTCGGGTTTCGAGGCAAGTTAGACTTATTGTTGTGATGTCGCCCACATCTCAGCTGGCCAAGATAGAACGGTCAAAGACATCGCGGTCAACCTTCAAGGGAAGGCAGGGGCAAACCATGGACATTCCCTCGCTATCCAAGGAGGCTTCCATAATTGCAGAACCGGCACATATTGCTCTGAGACTGGGCTCACCCAAGGAGTTGCCACGTCCTGCTCATGGCTGCTTTAGTTCCTCACTTCCATGTGTTGGGCATCGCTCAAGCACACACCAGGAACGGTCAGTCTGCGGGCGACATCCACTAGGCAAGCTTTTGCCTCGGACTTCGGACCACGCAATGGATTCGCTAGCCGTGCTTTCCATTTCGTGTTATTGAGACGTTTTTCCACCTTTCTCTACACTCTCTGTGAGTTAGATACAGACAGTTTTCGTAACTATTTCATTCGACTGGGGACTTCTACCTTTTTGTACTCGCTCACGAGGTAGGCTACATGTGCAAACGGCTCAGCACTTTACCTCCGTGCAGCTGTGAGCGAGAAACGGCCAGGCCCTCTCATCCGGGTATCCCTCATATCCCCCAGCTGAGAGCATTTGGACAAGAACTGGGCATGTAACATGCTCAGTATCTCACCTCCATTTTTCGGTAGGTGGGTATCAGCCCGGCTCTCACATCCGAGGGTTTTGGCTTAGAGGCGTTGAGCCTCAACCCTCGACAGAGAGCCTTAGAGTATGTATCCAGACCAAGAACTGCTGCCTTCGTGCGCCTGATTTAAACTTTTGACTGCTATCCTCAGTCTACCTGCAGAGCAGCAGGTTGTGAGGATTGGTGAAGACCGGGTACAAATGATCTTTGAAGAGTGCAAACAAGTGAAAGTTTGATGACGTCACATCTGAACTGTATGCAGGATGTTTCAATACCTCAAACTTCAGAGCACATAGTGTATCTACTGTTTGTGCAACCTAGGACGTTGATGAGCAGCAAAAAATACTTGAGAGAGAGGGAGAGAGAGGGAGAGAGAGAGACGTCCGTCTTGCGTTGATAATCCATACAATAGTATGGGTGCCGGTCGTTCAGAAAGCAATGGCAAATGACTGAACGTAAACTTGCCCAGGAATCAAAAACAGCCAAAAATGCTTAAGTTGGCTGCTACATAATGTAAAAGGATATGCAACTTACTTTAATACCTGCGTTTTGATCGCTATCATCCCTTTTTTCTCGATATAGACTATGTGACGAAATGAAGTAAAGTATCACGTGATGTATCCTCAACGAGGTTAAGATTCATATTTTCGCTGGCAAGGGGCAGATAATTGCTTCCGGTCTCTTGTCCGTATGGTCCAGTGAGTAACAGTCGAGGGGAGTGAACCCGTTGTCGTCAGCGCATCGATACACTACTCCGTCGTCAGCTCACCTGGGGTTTAAGAGGGTCTATCATCTCATGTCCGTGTAGTCCACCTAATAGGGAATTCGAACGCACCGAGGAGGGGAGGGCGGTGTTTTCCTTATTAAAGGACGGGGTGGCTGAGTGGCTGTGGAGTCGGTGTAGGACGGTTTTTCCCCTTGTTAGGAGACGGGATAACTGAGTGACTGTGGTGTGGGTGTAGGACGGCTTTTCGTTGTTTAGGGACAGGGTGGTTGAGTGGCTGTGGAATGGGTGTAGGATCGTTTTTTTTTCCTTGTGAAGGAGGTGGTCGGGCTGTGTGGCTATGTGCTTGGAGGTGTACAAGAAGCTCAAATAGCATGTTACTGTATCAATCACTAATCACAGTTCTACTCCTTTCCTGGAAATGCACCAATACAGGGCCCTTGATATCCCAAAAGATGGTCATCGTGATTTTCCCAGCGGATCCCGGGTGCCCCACTACGGGGTTCATCAATGACGTTTAGTCTTCCATTTAGAAAACTTGTTATCTATTTATACACTCTCGCCGGTGAGCGGCTGGCCGAGTGGCTACAACGCCGGATTCTCCTTCGGGAGACCCGGGTTCGATCCCTCGGTAAGGTGTGGGATTTTTTTCTGTCGGGGGCAAAAAGAAAATCCTAACCTGCACAGTTCGCGGCGACTGCACTAGCCAGGCGGCCTTAATTCCTCAGGCTCAAAGACCCGTCTGCCATACACCGCAAGGTACTATATTGGCAGTACGTGACAGTTTTTTATACACTCTCGCCTGACTCAAACACCAGTTTCTTTACGGGACCATCATTCATCTGTAGATTTCACACATTCTGACCACACACACATAAAGAAAACGAACAACTCCTAGTTATTCTTCCACGGTACAAGTCGATAGTGAGACGGCCATTCTGTATAATCGCCATTGCACATGCGCAAACTGTTCGATTCTCACGACCACTACATGGTGTGTTGCTTTCATCGAGTAGATGTCTTCATTCTTGGTGACCGTCGGGTAACACCGGATAAACTGTGTTCCTTGTTGTCAATTAGTAAAGGCAGTGTCCGGATCATCATTAAGGACTTGGGCTATTCAAAGGTTTGTGCACGACTGCATCAATTCGATTAATGTTGTGTGGAGTCAATGCGGTTAACGGAAGGCCAGTCCGCTTTGCGTCAGCGAGTGAATAATGACCTACTTCCACTTCATCACAACGTCGGACAGTGCTAACATCCAATGTTGAATCTCCATAAACAATACTCAAACGTTCGTGGATGCGAATCGGGGTCTCGCCTTCAGCATTGATGAATTCAGTTACATTACGTTGCTTTAACCGAACTTCTTTGGTGGCAATTTTTAAACCGTTACTGTTGCGCAACCTGAGACTGAAAAAGGTTGGTAGTGTTATACAATGTAGAAGAGTGTTTGGGGAATCCCGCTAAATTAATACATTGTGATCCAATAAAGTGTTTAACTAGATAAAGATATAGGAGGCATTACTTATTGACCGTCCCTCATATATCGAGTGTTTGTAAAGTCTCACTACACTTTTTATGCAGGAATAAATTTGAAAAATAAAGTACTTGATTTTATCAAAAGTGTGTTCTTCTTCTTCTTCTTCGTTCATCGGGAGGTTTTTTTTTTTTTTTTTTTTGGACGTGATTGCGTTGTGCCTGTTTACAGTAGAGCTGCGTTCTTGCGCCGTTAGGCCAACACATCCGACTTCTGCGAGCATTTGGTGACCGAGTTAATTTAGCAGAGGCGCCAATTATTATGGCCAACCGCCTCAGAGGGGCCTAAGGCAGCCGGATCGTATAGCGTGTCGATATATACTCTTAACTCAGAAAGTAAACCGGAGTCAAACGGCAGTAGCAACTCTCAAGGTGAAAGTAAGCAAATTCAAATAAACCTTGAATAAGTAGATATATATAAAAGCCAGTGTCTGTAGAATCCAGGTTTTATCATTCTTTATTGTCCTTTGATACAAATGGGGCAGTTGAAAGACGACATATCAAAATGGCATGACAAATATGTCCAAGTCTTTTAGTTACTGTATAAAAGATAAAATTTCCTTTGTGGTTTTCCTTCTATTTAGTTAAGTGCTCAAGCATTACTGATTTCAACGATACTAGATGTAATCATATCATAACTTCCCACAAGGACCAAGCGTTTTATCTAGTCGCTGACGTGATGGCTTATGTGTCGTATCTTGTCGTCAACATTCGACACGCTCATCGCATCATCAAGCGACAGTGCTCACCCGTGCATTGCTTACTAATTTTTACATTGCACAGTAATTATTATTTCTAATTCCAGCACGATCATGCTTTGTTTTTGAACCCCGACCTTTAGCCGTATAATCACTATGACAGTTACACTGTTATATTAACCGTCCCGGGGAATAATTGTGGACCACAGTCCATCGTGAAGCAATATACAGCGAATGATTGTCGTCTGCTGGAGTAATTCATTGCAGTCAAAACAGAATGATGTAATCAACGGAAGACATAATTGTTTTGCTGGACAAGTGTTCCGAAATGGCGGTCGATACACACGGCTGGTTGTTCAAATATTTTTAGCAATATTTCATTAAAAACAACCTCTTCATTGCATTACGGTTAGAAATGTGTTGAATATGTTTCTTGCTACGGGAAATGTGGTTGATGCTCCGCGATCTGGTAGGCCTGCTGTGTCTTAGGAAAAATGTCTAGATATCCAAGACAGAATCCTTAAAAGTCCAAGCAAGTCCTCAAGGAAAATGCCGGAACAAGTGAACGTATCAGTGAGCACAGTGCACAAAATTCTTTAACAACGATTAGATTTTCATCCATACAGGATTTCTGTTGTGTCTGAACTAAAAGAGTGGGATAATCTATCCAGAGTCAACTACTCCACGTGATTTCAAGCATTTTTAGGTAAACAAGACGAGTCAATTCTCGATGTAGCATTCTTCTCTGATGAGGCATGGTTTCATCTATATAGATACGTTAATAACCCACATAATCGTATTTGGAGCACTTTTAATCCCAATGCATTTCATGAAGCGCATCTACACGATGTGAAAATTGGCGTATCGTGTGCCGTCAGTAGAAAACGTTTTATCGGACCAATCTTCTTCAACGCTATAAATACCGATAGGGACCGTGCTAACTCTTTGGAACCTTTTTAGAACAGGCGAATGAACGTGAAATTGAAAAAGTGTGATTCCAGCAAGATGGTGAAACTGCACACACAGCTAGAGAATCACTGCGTGTTCTGGAAGAAATTTTTGCAAATCGCATAATATCACGTTAAGTCTGGCCTGCTGATTATTCTCTGCCGGTCTCTCTGGCCGAGGTGTTACACGACTTTCTCCGTAATCCCGTTTATCCACGCAGGGTCTCGCAGCGCGCGAGAATTGGAAGCGGTTCAACCCGCGCTGGTGACTTGCGGGATAAATGAGCCGACCGCACAGAAAGTAATGGCAAACTACTGGTAATCTTGCCAAGAAATCAACAATCAGCTGAAAGATGCTGATGTTGACAGCGATGGCATGTAAAGGATACGCAAAAAAACATTACTCTCTAGGTCAAACTCCATTGGATTATTATCTATGGGGTGTTTTTTTTAAAGGAAATATTTACAAACTATAATGTACACACATTTCAGGACCTGAAGGAAGCAATCAGAACTACCATAAAAGAAATAACTACAGACACGTTGCAGAAGGTATTTGACAATATAAGGAGACGTGAAAAATTATGTCTTGAAGCCCATGGTGGACATTTCCAATACCTGTTATAATGAATACTTCATTGGTACTTTATAGCTTCCCCAAAACAGCGTTAGACCATAACAGTAATTGTTGTAACTAATTTAGTGAATTTTATGTATGTATTTACAGTCAAACTTCGGTTTCGTCGAAAATCCGTCGGAAGACAATCGGCGAAATCCGAAACCGACGAAAGCCGAGGCAATTATTCCCATATGAATCAACATAAATCCAATCAATTCGTTCTAGACACTCCAAACTACATGGCAAACAAACACATTTTATAGAGAATAAATGTAGTGTTTAATACTATTTTTTGGCCCCAAACTTGGCCGAACTCTCTCCTTCGCCGTGCCTAGTAACAATGTGAATGTTAGTATGCCTTTTTAATTTTTCAAACCTTCCTCTGCTGGCCTTAAAATCACCAAGTATACCAGCACTCGCCCCAAGAATTTTCTTAATGAGATCGGTATACAACAGTCTGGCCGTTTCTTATATGATTGCTTCCGAAACAGAATCGCCATCTAACTGGTTTTGATTTATCCAAAATAATAATAACTGTTCGACATTTTCAATTGTTTGCGATCTCTGTTTCGTCAGCACATTCATGCCTTTTGCTACATTAAATATGTTTGCATATCCTTTTACAGGACATCGCTGACAACATCAGCATCTTTCAGCTGATTGTTGATTTCTTGGCAAGAATACGCTCAGTAGTTTGCCATTGCTTTCTGAGCGGCCGGCTCACGTACCCCGTAAGTTACCTACGCGATTCGAACCACTGCTGATTCTCACCGTCGTCACGTTACTTACAAGAGTATACGAGATTACGGAGAAAAGTCGCTAACCTCTAGGCCAGGAAGCCAGCTTTTTGCTACATTAGCCTCCTTTATTTCTTCCTTTCTCGCCACAATGGAACTTATCGCGGATGGCGACTTCCCGTACAAGCGGCCGATTTCAGCAACCTTAATACCGCTCTCGTATTTTATTATTAGCAAGTGATGCTCACACAACGAAAAACAACACCAAACTGAGTAGAATAACGCTGGGTCCCTTTGTTTTCGCAAAATTAGCAACGAGGTCATGTGCTCACGCCAACAAAATCCGAGGTAACCGACACAAAACCGAGTCAAATTTTTCGAGAAAAAAATCGAAGAAAACCGATACCAACGAAAACCGAAGGCAACGAAAACCGAGGTTTGACTTATATGCAGCGTGGAAGTTCTTATTTGTAATGTAAGTTTGTTATAACTAATTGTATATTTACCAGACACAACAAAGTTCCATATAGCTCAGAACTATACACATTTAACCGTCAAGAACGTGCAGAAACTAACTGACATTATGTGTGTTCAGTGCGAAGTTGCGAATAACGTTGGTACTGCTTTTGCTAGTTCCTGTCTCCGTATATTATGTAAGTATCAATATGTTTTGATAGTTTCATTCTCTCTCTCTCTCTCTCTCTCTCTCTCTCTCTCTCTCTCTCTCTCTCTACCTCTCTCTCTGTCTCTCTCACTCTCTCTCTCCCTCTCTCATCTTGTTTCTCTTGTAATTTGCACTATCGAGGAGAAGCATAAACAGCAGGAGAGTGCCCGTTTAGGAGTTTCATATATCGAGATCCCCTGGACTCTGTTATTGCCTCTGTCAATCGTTTATATGATCGGCCTCTTCTTGTGGTTTCATTTGGTCTGTACATCATTGTTTATTGTGGAATGCTGTCAGTTGGTAGCCAAGTTATGTGGCCGATCCATTTCATTTCATGGTGTTGTACTTCCTGAGTACTTGAAGATAATTTTGTATTTTTAAAATATGTGTGATTAGTGGTGGCGTCATCATCGCTTTCGTTACATCTCCATAGATGATAGTAGTAATGTACGTCCTAACTAATTATGAAATGGGGTTTGCAACCTCCCGATAAATGCTTCTTTACGGGGTTATCCCGCCATATGTTTCGTCATAAAAGCAGACCTCATTTTCAAAAAAATGACGGGTATTTTCTTGGGTCTGGTTGTCCTGCTGACTACTTCCGGTTGTCATTTCCGGTCCATGGGTACCCCCTACCCAGGCCCCCCACCCCATATCCGGACGTCGGCGCGAACCGACGCGAACTGAACCGAACCGGGGTGACCCAAACCGATCCGGGGCACCGCGGAGGTGGGTGATCGGTCACGTGTTGTGATCGAGTCCCAGTCATGTAGATATCGAATCCTTTGATGAGGAGACCGAAGTCAATATGACAGATTGGAAAAATGTTTTGGACCATCACTCGAGTTGCCTCGAGTATCCAGACTTTGGATTGCATGAATAAACTTTTGCACGATGATAGTTAATTCGGTAGAAGTCCAAAGTACCCATGTATGAACATTAAGCTATTGGTGAAAATCTGGTTTAAAAATATACTAGACAGGCATACAATATTATTAAAAATTAAGCCTAAAAACATAATAAACGGCTAAATTTCTTGTATGTATAGTGGAGAGTAGTAATGTTAATATAAAAATATTATTCTCAATTAATCTAAGGCGTAACATGTTAAGATAATTATAAAAATATGTAATATTATAAAAACCCCACAGTTATACCCCCTTAATAAACAAAAAATAAAAATAAATCCCAGGGGAGGCTTTTCGTGTCTCTTGTCTTCCCTTGTCTTCTTTCCTTAATAATCTCCCCCTGAGCGTACAGGTAAAAGTCACGCGCTGACCCCACCACAGCCTGCGAGAAATACGACAATGACCAGCGATCACCCGTGTGATAAGGTGTGAAGATAATTACATTTGACGGCTAGTCGAGTTGTGGTAGGTGGAAAATATGCAGTGGTCAGTCATGCAAGAGAGGGAAATCTGGCGTTTAAGTATGGTAAAGTTAAGTAGACAGATTAAAATAAAATTCAGCACAAATATGTATTTCTATTTGCTGTAAATCTCTCTCTCTCTCTCTCTCTCTCTCTCTCTCTCTCTCTCTCTCTCTCTCTCTCTCTGTCTCTCTGTGTGTGTGTATGTGTGTGTGTATGTGTGTGTGTGCGTGCGTGTGTGTGTGTGTGTGTGTGTGTGTGTGTGTGTGTGTGTGTGTGTGTGTGCGTGTGTGTGTGTCAATATATTATGAAAACGTAAAGAACGGAATAATATTTTTCGATGTAGTCGCCACTGCGTTCAAAGCAAATCTTCCAGAGCCGATAATGTGTTTGGATTCCTGTAGAAAAAGAAAAACAATTCTCTCTAGGTCACTACTCGGTGTGCCTGTCCTGGTCGTGAAAAGTCTGTCACAGAAGTCACGCCGTGTAGAAACTCCCTACTCCGCTTATTCATTTGCTGGGCTGACAGGCCTGCATCACCATGCACGACCTTCATTCGTCGATTAATTTCTATAGGTTTCACCCCTTCACTGATCAAACAGCAGTCAACAGGACACTGCTCCTCTTTGGTGCATGTAAAAGTGAGGCAGCCATCTTGAAACTTTCCTCATGACGTCACAGTGTTCGTTTGCACCGTGCTTGACCCTCTTGATATCCTTAACAATAATATTGACAGGTTACAAGACAATTGCATGGTTATTGTATCTTCTACCACACTTTTAATATTTTCATGTGAGAATATATTTACCCGTTTGTCAGTGCCAATCACAATTGTGAAAGCTCCTCCAGCGATACAGAAGATTCGTCACGGAGATAGAGTAAACCTGACCGCCATTGCCACTACGGATCCTACAGTACAACTGCACTACAGGTGAGTCAGCTCTCACAGCCAAAAGTGCTCCACTGTGATCCTGTATTGCGAACATGAAACAGCTCTTCTATGCTATGTGTCTGTATGTATGTAGAGGCCACGATTTTGAACCTCCAATCTCTGTTCTATTCTATGTGTCTGTATGTATGTCGAGGCCACAATTGTGAACCACCAATCTCTGTTCTATGCTATATGTCTGTATGTGTGTGGAGGCCACAGTTGTGAACCTCCAATCTCTGTTCTATGCTATGTGTTTCTATGTGTGTAGAGGCCACAATTGTGAACCTCCAATCTCTGTTCTATGCTATATGTCTGTATGTGTGTAGAGGCCACAGTTGTGAACCTCCAATCTCTGTTCTATGCTATATGTCTGTATGTGTGTGGAGGCCAAGAGTATAAACTTCCAATAGCTGAATAGTCTAAACGAAATGTGTAGGAAACATAACATGAAAATTGGCACAAGTAAAACAGAGATATTGACTATAGCTAAAGAAGAAAAACAACAACGATTCACTTAAACGAACATCCCTTGAAACAAGTAAAGAGTTTCAAGTACCTGGGAAGTATAATATCTTCAAATGGCAAATCAGAAGACGAGATCGAAAATAGATGCAATAAGGCAAACCAACTCATTTAACAAATGGCACTAAAGAACAAGCATGTATCAATAACTACTAAGAAAGCACTTTACAACACAATCTTCCTACCAACTCTATGTTACCAATGCGAAACCTGGACAATGACAGAAAAAGAGAAAAGAAAAATCACAACAACAGAAATGAGATTCCTGAGAAGAATACTCAATGTATCAAGAACAGATAAGACAAGAAATTAAGAAATCAGGACTAAAGTGGGGGTTATAGCTGCACTATATTTTATTAGAAGGCAGCAAGTCAAATGGTTTGGCCATGCAAGTAGGTTACCAACTAACAATATACCACAACAACAAATGATGTTCAGACCAGAGGGAAGCAGAGAAAGACGCCGACCATGTAAACGATGGATACAGGGAATAACAGAGTCCATGGGAATATCGATACATGAAGCCCATAAGCGGACACTCTTCCGCTGTTTATACTTCACCTCGACACCGCAAGGTACAAGATGAACCTGATGAGATGAGAGATGATGAATAACTTTTCTATGCTATGTGTGTGTCTATATGCGTGTGGAGGTCACGATTGTGAACTTCCAATAGCTGTTCTATGCTATGTGTGCATATATGTGTGTAGAAGCCAAGATTGTGAACTGCTTATAGCTGCCCTATGATATGTATGTCTGTGTGAGTTTAGAGACCACGATTGTAAACTTACAATTCCAGTTCTATGCTATGTATGTCTGTATGTGTGTATAGGCCACGATTGTTAACTTATACTTGCTGTACTATGCTATGTGTGTCTGTGTGTGTGTGTGTAGAGGCCACGATTTAAACTTACTAAAGCTGTTCTATGCTATATGTGTCTGTGTGTAGAAGCCACGATTGTAAACTTACAATAGTTGTTCTATTTTATGTGTTTCTGTATGTTTGTATGTGGGTTTGTAGAAGGCAAGGGTACAGTAAATGTTGTGAATATACTGAGAACAGTAATTGAACGTTATATAGAAATAAACAAAGATCTATATCTTTGCTTTATTGACTACACAAAGGCTTTCGATAAAGTGAGACATGTCGACATGATAATGATGCTTGAAGATCAATATATTGATGGAAAAGACCTCAGACTTGTAAAACACAAGTATTGGAAACAACAAGCTGCCATCAGAATTGATAACGATGTAGGTCAATATCAGCCTATTTTAAGAGGTGTGAGACAGGGATGTGTAATGTCTTCAGATCTTTTTCCTGTATAGTGAAAATATTTTGAGAAATATCGAAGATATGGAAGGAATCAACATTGGGTGACGATACATTAATAAAATTAGATGTGCAGATGATACAGTCTTGATTGCAGACAATGAACAGGACATGCAATATTAAGTAGATGCAGCTGTTGCACATAGTGAACAATTAGGGTTAGAACCGGATATTAAGAAGACACAGATTATGGTCGTCACTGGGAAGAAGGAAATACCACAATGTGATATACGAGTAAATGGTATATTCTTAAGTTAGTGAATCGATACAGCTATCTCGGAACAGTCATAACATCTGATGGACGGTGCCTTGAAGAGATTAGAACAAGAAATGCCATTGCTAAGATAGCCTTTTGCAAGATGAAAAACATACTGTTCAATAAAAAGGTATCAATTGAAACTAGAAAAAGAGTGTTGAAGTGCTACAAAGAACCTGTACTTCTGTATGGATGGGAAGCGTGGACAATGAGCAGTCAAGGTGAAAAACAGCTGATGGCTGTGGATATGTGGTTTCTGAGGAAAATGCAAAGAATACCATGGACAGACAGAAAAATCAATGAACAAGTCATTCACAAACGAAGATCGTAAACTGATTAGAGTCATTAGACGTAGACCGTCATAATGTTTTGGGCATGTTATGAGAAGGAATTAATTGGAGAACTTGGTGACGACTGGCAAGATGGAAGGGAAGAGACCAAGGGAAGATCGAGAAGTAAATACCTGGATGGCTTGGCCACGTGGCATAGTCGAGACTGGAACACTGAGCTGACCCACGACTCTGGTGATCGAATGAGATGGCAAAATATGACCGCCCATGCTTATCGGCAGGGCACATGATGTATGTATGTTTGTAGAGGCCACGATTGTAAAGTTCCAATAGCTGTTATATGATATTATATATGTGTCTATATGTGTGTAGAAGCCACGATTGTGAGCTTCCAATAGTTGTCCTATGCTATGTGTGTCTGTGTGTGTAGAAGCAACGATTGTGAGCTTCCAATAGCTGTTATATGATATTATATATGTATCTATATGTGTGTAGAGGCTGCAATTGTGAGCTTCCAATAGCTGTTATATGATATTATATATGTGTAGAATCCACGATTGTGAGCTTCAAATAGCTGTTATATGATATTATATATGTCTATATGTGTGTAGAGGCCACGATTGTGAGCTTCCAATAGCTTTTATATGATATTATATATGTGTCTATATGTGTCTATAGGCCTCAATTGTGAGCTTCCAATAGCTGTTCTATGCTATTTGTGTCTGTATGTGTGTAGAGATCAGTTTTACTCAATGATTTGCACACTTGCCTGGTCATCCATTCGAAATTGGATCGAGGTGTGTGTTTTTTTTTTTTTCATTTTTGATTGATGGGACTAGAAGGTCACGTGAGCTTGAGGAGGTCAGCATGGCCGAATGGATAAGAGCGTTGTCTCTTAAACGTTGGATGCGCTGATGCCGAGGAGGGATGCCCTACACAGGTCAGATGGACTGAAATGTTGACTTCTCGTAATTACTTAGGGACGTAAATTACAAATGCATCTGAAGTGGTAGTGGGTTCTTCTGATGGAGAGGGAGATTTGGAATAAAGAAAGTTAATCCACACGCAAAGATCAATCCAGTGGACTAGAAGTTGTAGCTAGTGTATGAACTACGTTTGAATTCAAAGCGGGCGAGCAAGCGATCGCGTGCTCTCTCTCTCTCTCACACACACACACACACACACACACACACACACACACACACACACACACACACAAGCGAGACTAAAATGGACAACAGAAACTGTTCTGGAAAATAAACGCAGCCGGTGCGATGTTCATCATATAATCCTTCGAGTTTCAATTTGTCTATAAACATATACGGCTATCACTGTATACCCAATATACAAAACTGTTAGCCAAATTAATAAAATATGTTAGTTAAATCAAGAAGTTTATGGGCCGAAGTAAGAAAATATGTTAGCCAAATTAAGAAATATGTCGAATAAAGTAAGACAAATGTTGGCCAAATTAAGAAAAATTATGACCAAATCAAGAAATATGTCAACCAACGTAAGAAAATGTGTTAACCAAATTACGAAAAATGTTGGCTAAAGTAAGAAAATTATAGCTATATCAAAACTGTCACTGTCATTTAATGCCAATATAGTACCTTGCGGTGTATAGTGGGGGGAGGGGGGTATTCGAGCCTGAGGAATTAAGGCCGCTTGGCTAGTCCAGTCATCGCAAACTGTGCAGGTTAGTGTTTTCCTGTTACCCCCGACAGACAGGAAACTCAAAATCTTACCGAGGATTCGTACTCGGGCCTCCAAAGGGGAATCCAGAGTTCTAGCCGCTCTTCTAAATCAGGAAATACGTTAGTAAAATCAGAGAAAATGTTGGCCAAAATCATAAATATGTTAGCCAAATGAAGAAAAATATTACCCAAATAAAGAAACAAATTAACCAAAATTAAGAAAAATAGAGTCCAAATAAAAAAAAGTATATGGACTAAAGTAAGAAAATGTGTTAGTAAAATGTGACATTCACCCATCAGTCTTTCATATATAATTTTTCTGAAATGACGCCCATCTTTTAAAACACGTCAGCTCTTTACCGCTAATGTTTAACATATCCATTATCATCATAAATATTTTTCTCGTAATTATATTAACAAGGCTTAATAGTTACACACATTAAATAAACTGTTATGCTTTACTTTGTTAAGATACACCTTTTGCCAGCTGGAAACAACACACTGACTAATACAAAGATACTCATCACAATGAGAAAAAGAGCGATGAAGACGTATATAGATCCTGTACTTTTGTGTGGGTGTAAAAGGTGATTCAGAACAGATAAGCTTAAAACACATATAGTGGCAGTGGACATTGAATTTCTGATGGAGAAAAAACATTCAAAATAATACCACGGACAGACAAACCAAACTACCACCAAAAAATCCATGCCTATAGTTCAATACATACACCATAATAGACATAAAGAACACAATAACAGCTATGTAAGGTCACATGCAAGCTAAGGTTATATTTTTCACCAACACCTTACAAACCATAGCACTACAAGCCTTATACAAGATACGAAATGGAAAAAAAATCAGACTGACACGTAGCATGTTATATTGGTATATTACCAGTCTTATATACCACATGCCTGACAGGAGAACAAGAACAACACCCCTCTAGGTGGTGCTAGGACTTATTTTATAGGAGAATAGTGAGCTTTAATTAGACGACAAGTTTCTCTTACAGCCCATGAAAGATCGTGATATCTTTAGTTTTTCACATATTCCGTTACATGATATCATGGGTTAGAGTGTCAAGTTACATTCATCGCCGACAGGATAAAAAGACATTAAATAAATCACAGAACCGGTAATAGAAAATTATAGATAGGACAAAAGGGTATAGAAAATCACAGAGATGGCAGGATGATATATAAACTTATAGAAGCGATAAGAAGATATACACATTTATAGAGGAGGTAAGATGATATATAAAGTTATAGATTTATAGATGACATAAGAACATATAGAAAATTAAAGAGGTAAGACAGAGCCCGAATTGTGGACGTAGGCAGTCACACATTTCTGAACACCATATGAGAAGAAATAGACTTGAAAACAACTGTCAAGAATGAGGGGAAAAGAACAAGAGGAAGGCAGAGAAGTAAATATCTCAATGAATTGACCACTTGGTATGTTCCAGACATGAACAGAGAGCTGTTCCATGACTCTGGCGATCGTGTAAGTTGGTAAAACATATCCATGCTTATCAGTATGGCACATGAAGATGGCGATGATCTAATATAAAGATGTATATAGTTGTATGTTCATTATTTTATAAAGATAGAAAGAGCGAGAGCGAGAAAGAAAGAGATGTATAGAAAGATAGAGAGAGAGTGGCTGTTGTTACACGATGAGCATAGGTGACCCTAGGAACACCAAACGCAAAAGAGAGAGAAAGACAGCTATAAACTTCCGACGAGAGGATGACGAAAAAGTTCATACCATGACCCTGCTGTTGTAATCCTATCGCGTTGGTCACGAAGAATGTGATAACGCCTGTGGCAGTTACCTGTTGTGATCAATCAGGCTAACACGCTAGTCGACCAGAGCGTCAAATGGTCAGCTCGTGAAATGCCCACGGGCGTATTGTACGCCTTTGAAGTGCCTGACTCGGTCAGCTAAACCCTTTTACTTGTTCTAACCACAGGTGGTCGTATGTCATGATATTAGGTCACTCCGTGAGGTGTCGGGTTAAATTTAAATGTTTGTACAGTACCTCATCTTCGTGTGTCTTACCGATATGTTTGTATAGCTACTGATTTCTATAGAATGATCTCGTCACCCCATCAATTCTCCGATTTTATACGAAACAGTCTTAGCCGGGGCTGTGACGGGATAGTGGTTTCGTGTATCCTGTTGATACTCAGTGATCCTAGGACTACACGAACATAGATAACAGAATGAAAGAACAGGAGACCACTTTAAACTTCCTTTGCGCTGACGACGAAGAGGTTCCTTCCGTGATCTTGTTGTTATAAACCAATCGTAGCGGCTACTGGGGTTATGTCTATACGAGAGAGTTATAGGTCACGCCTACCACAACGTCCCTTAACAAGGAGCACCCTATGATGATGGTGTATAAGACAGTAAGACCCTCTACAGACCATAATAACCGCCATCTTTAATATATGATGGTTATCATTTGGAGATCTGTAACTGATATGATGCTAGTGTATACGACACTACGACATCCTAAAGACCATAATAATCGCCACCTTTACTTTATTACGGTTTTCATTTGAACATCTGTAACCCATTTGATGATAGTGTATAAGACAATAAGACTCCCACAGACTATAATAACCGTCATCTTTACTTTATTATGGTTTTCATTTACCTGGTCAGCGATATGTCTAGACATAATACACTGACGAGACGGTGAAAAGTCACCCGATGGTGTGTTGTATGTCGTTTGAAGTACCTGGGACAGGTAAATCGTTTACTTGCGCGACACTACACATTCTAGAGCCATATGTGCAGGTTTTGGGTCACTCCGAATGGGGATAAGTTCTGGTAGTCTCTTAACCAGGTGGGAGTTTGGGAGTGATAGCCTGAGGAAAAGCACTGTAACACTAACACACAGCCACTGGTATGATGATAGTCTTTAAGCTCCACCTACCCCATAACCAAACACCCAGGGTAAGGTTACCGTAACTCTAAGACACCGACCTGTCTCTTAAGAAGGAAAAACCGTCCAACACCCACTCCACAGCCAATTTGCCACTCGAACCGCCCACCTCGTTAACAACGACAGCCCTTCTTACACCCACGCCCAGCCATTCTCCCAACCCGAGGAAGAGCAATGTAACCCTAACACACCTGCTCACACGTACACGCACACCCACGTACGCATGCTCTTTTACACCTTCCCCACTCCTCCCTTAAAAGCCATCTCTTAATTTTCATTATTAAAAATTAAGACCGGAAGTAGTAAAGAACATCGAAAGCAGCTACCTGCCCTTTGCGCAGGTGATTTGAAAAATGTGGCTCCGCCAAGCAATATTTTCCACCATTTTCCCTTTGCTATTACATATAAGAAAAACCTCGGTGGCTTCGGTGGCGCAGAGCCACAAAACCGCCTCTAATACCGCAGGCTATACAACTCAGGTCTCTTTATATATTGTGGGAGTACCCTATTTATCCGACCTAGATCTTATTCAGTAATTATTTCTTTGATCCCCATGTGTGGTAATACGTCTTTATTTGTCTTTTGTTTTCCTCTCTCGTCACGCTATTCTCCCTATTCGTCTGTATGACCACATTTATACAGCTTCAAACAGAAATCATGTATTATGTTCTTATGCAAACTACTTGTGCTCTGAGCCAGGTGGGAGTTTGGGAGTGACAGGTTCGACGTGAACACAACTCCTTCACATATTGTCATCGATCCTGCAACTATGGAGGCATACATGAACACCGGTATGCTGGCGGAGGACAAGCTGGAGGAAGTGGCAGGCCACTACAACATCGTTATCTATCACGACTATGAAACCAAAGTGCTGGGGACGACGGTGATAATCTCTGTAACAGGTACGTCTTTGGGGCTCGGTTGGGAGGTACAAGCCTCATCCTGTTTCGAGGAAATAATACAACCTACAAATTACATGTCTTAGCAGGACAAAACAGGCTCTAAGCCTTGGTCGGCAACTGGTCTAGGATCGAAACTCCGACAGGCGGATAGTCAGAGCATTTCTTTGCTGATCCGGCAAACTCTGCAGGTTGTCTTGTTCCAGATGTATTGGTGTTAGCTATAGAGAAAACTATTCAAGCCGAGAGAGGGATTATGCTGCATAGCAACAAATGGTGTCTACAATTCAGCCCTAGCTTTATGCTATGTGGGATTACGAATTGCGCACCTAAATCCCTTCGCCACGGAACGCATACCGCGTTCGAAACAAATCTGAGGGCGATTTGGCAGCAGACCGCCTTGTGGTTGGTTTTTTTTTTTTTTTTTTAGAAAATGGTTATGGTGCCGGTCGTGCAGAAAGCAGTGGCAATCTACTGAATGTAAATTTGCCAAGAAATCAAAAGCAACCAAATAATGCTGGGATTGAGTGTCTACCGTTGACAGGTTATTAAGCTGTTTTTTTTCCCGAAGCACAATGTAACAAACTATCCTCTATCAAGACGGCCAGGTGCCAGAACCGGGGGGTTTCTTGTTGTCTTTAAGCAAACCTGGCAATGATATGAGTGCGGACTGACGTGGGATCGATGCCAGCTCTCATCGTTCGCTATAAGAGGGAAATTCTAGCTAGCTATACCTCCGTGCTGTCAGGCCATCAGCCAGCTATACCTCCGTGCTGTCAGGCCATCAGCCAGCTATACCTCCGTGCTGTCAGGCCATCAGCCAGCTATACCTAAGTGCTGTCAGGCCATCAGCAATGTGGTGGTTCCCACAGACCATCAGCAATGTGGTGGTTCCCACAGGCCATCAGCAATGTTGTGGTTCCCAGACTTCACATACCCACAACGGTTTCCTGCAAGGGATGGGTTTATTTATATAGAGGGAGTTGTCAGCCGCGGTAGCCCAGTGGCTGGACTGCTCGTCAGCCCGTCCGCTAGTCATGTATTTCAATCCCTTTTGAGGCTGTTTTTAGGCGAATTGGGCTACCAGGTCGACACAGCTTACAAAGGGTACTAGCGTATGTTCTGGGAAGTAAATGCAGTCGGCATAGTATTGACAAAGTCACATGTCAAGTGCCGATTGGCCTTTAAAAATATGGGCCTGTTATTGTCTATCCAGACATAGCAGGGCGCTTGAAAGGGTCAATTGCTTATATTGTTTAGCTGAAGTTTTCCCACTTGGGCCAGACTTGTAGTCTGGAATGTGTTTAGTTTATGCTTACGTAGTAACGCTGGCTAAACTCTATAGATATCATTGTTGGCCTTCCTCTAGTTCTCTATCCTTTATTTGTTCCTCCTCCTCTTCCTCCACCTCCTCCTCCTCCTCCTCCTTCTTCTTCTTCTTCTTCTTCTTCTTCTTCTTCTTCTTCTTCTTCTTCTTCTTCTTCTTCTTCGTCTTCTTCTTCTTAAATGTGACCGTCTGGGCCTCAGGAATACTCGTACTCTGTATTGGAACTGCGACAGCGTTAAACAACGAGGCCCTTTTCTCGAAAACCTGGTTTACAGGAATGACATTGTAGCACTCCAGGAGACGAGAATGGGTGATCAGCTACTCCTAATGGCCGGCTTCAAATGTTTCTACAACAGGCGACATCTGGGAATGGCGATTCTCACCCGCGACAGTATGGTGGCTTCAGAGCTAGACATGTCCAGTTGGGACAATGACGACATACAAATACAGGCGGTTAGAGTTCAATCCGGTCTACCATTCATGTTGGTTAATGTTTATGCCCGCAACGCGAGTGTGGATTCCCAGAAGTGGCAGTGATTAAGTGACATATTAGGACATGAAAAAAAATGTCATATTCTGTGGCGATTCCAACGCTAAAGGCAGATCATGGGGAAACATTTCCTTCAAGATACAGGGGGGGGGGGGGGGGGGGGGGCTCGAGACTGCACTTGAAACCATTGACCTGGTTTGTGTCAACAGTGGCTGTGTCACCAGGACAGCAAGCCGCCCAGGTGATGTGGACAGTGTTATTGATTTGACGCTGATTTCTCCTTAACTCACTACAGTATGTAGATGGGATGTCCTATAGTACCACGGCAGCAACCACCACCCGTGCAGCATATTGGTGGAGAAAGGCAGAACAGGGCAGCACAAGTCAACGGTCAAGACTTTCCAGTATGACAGTACAGGGCAAGATGTGGTGAGTAAAATAAGGCGTGACAATATCAGAAAGTTTCAGGGCAGGAAAAATAGCTGGGGGCAGCCACCTTGGTGGAATTTTGAGGTGGAGAAGGCCTGGATGGATAAGCGTAGTGCTGTAAGGAAATGGCAAAAAGCAAATAAGAACAGAGTTGCCCATCCTGGTTCCTGCATGCACTTAGAAAGAGAGATGCACACAAAAGTAAGCAAATTCAAAAAACTGGTTAAGGGTGGTTAAAAGTGAAAAATGGGCAGAGGTATGTCAAAGAGTAATCACAGACAAGTCACTGAAAGTGTTCTGGCGACTACATAAAAGCGTGAGTGGGGTAGTCAAGAATAAGAGAATTTCTTACTTCCAAGGTGCCAACAGCATCTGGCAGAGGACTGACGAGAGCAGAGCAACCAGTCAGACATGAGAGGCCGAAATCTTGCCAAGGAGGTCACCTCAGACAGGTGTAACGCCCAGAACATTTCGGATGAAGACACAGTGACAGTGAAAGAAATCAAGGCTGTGCTTCGTCGATCAAAAATCAGCGCTCCAGGGCCTGATGGAATGAAATACGACAAATTCAATAGGTGTACCGACAACGAGCAAGAGAAACTAGTAGATATGTACATCAACAGTATAGGGAGTGCTAGCATCAAGGAGGAGTGGTTACACAGCTATCTGATTCCCTTGCTGAAGCCTGGCAAAGACCACACAGAAATTCAGGGATATCGAGTAATAACCATGCAGAATACAATAGGCAAGCTGCTGGAGAAGTTAATGCCAGAAAAATATCAAGCCAGCTAGAGAAGCAAGGTATTTTCCCATCTTCCCTGGGAGGGTACCGTCCCAACAGAGAAATCTGGACTAATGCAGCACTTTTTGCCCATGATGTTTATGAAGGTTTCCACTCAGACATTGAAACCTTTGATGCAGCGATTGATCTTGAGAACGCGTACAACAGAGTGTCATTGGATTTTCTGATGCTTCAGCTTCTTGAACTCAAGATAAGTCCGTTCCTCCTTATCTGGATCGCTGAAGCCTTCTTCCAACGGAAAGTAGTTTTTAGATGTGGCAGTTGGACTTCGGAACCAACAACAATACATCCTGGCCTACCACGGGGATCCCCATTATCTCCGGTGCTGTTCAACGCCTACACTGTGAGAATCACCAGCGAGCAGGTCACTGGACCGGGGAGGACATTGTCATATGCCGACGATGTTTTAATGTATCGTCAGGGTAAGGATAGAGATCAGGCTGCTGTGGAACTACAAACCGAACTCAATCGCATAAGTACATGGTGTGCTGAAGCTGGGGCAATGGTCAACCCAACAAAGGCAACAGTTACATGGTTATCTTTGAATAATCATATTGTCAACACTCCAACACTAATTGTTAATCTGTGTTCAGAGAATGTGGAAAGAATGCAGTCAATGCATTACCTGGGGATACGTTTTGATCGAAGCCTTGCTTATAATGAGCACATAGACCAGATGATAACAAAGGCCAAGCGGGATTTGGCTGCGATGCGGATGGTGGCGGCAGGAAACTGTGAGCAGCGCCATCTATGCCTCCTATATGTGGGTCTGGTCGTGTCTGTTTTTGAGTATGCGATGGCAATCCTGACTCTCAGCCGTAAGCAGATAGACAGGATGGAAAGGATACACAACGAAGCTATGCTCATTATTCTTGGATGTACAAGAGATACAGCATGCAGAGCGATGAGCTGCCTTCTTTATTTTCCAACCATTGAAGACAGACTAGAAAGTTGCAGAGCACGTGCCTACCTCAGATTTAACGCAAACACACAACACCCACTGCATAGTGAAATTGGGAAGGTGAAGGACAGCAGGTTAAAAAGAGGACGATCGTGGATGGGTCAAGCCGAAGACATTCTTCAACAGGTGTGTTCACTGGAGGACTTAGAACCTGGCAAGGAGTGGGTACAAGTGCCAACAGATTTATGTACGTCCTTTTCAGTTTGCATCCAACTAGACAGAAAATGCAGACAAGAAAATCTGGCTGCCGTGGAGGCGGAAGTACAAGCGTTGATTTTCGAGAATTCGTTAGATGGCGATGCTGTCATTTACACAGATGAGTCGGTCGTCCGACATGTGAGAGGCTCATGGGCCTTTACGACGCGGGCTTGGGGAGAACTGTGAAGGAGGGCTCTGGTGCTTTTGTTGAGATCACAAGTAGCCTGACTATGGAAGTAGTGGCAGTAAGTAAAGCAATAACATGGCTCGAGACACAGACATTCAATAGGACATGTTTCCTTAGCGACACAATGAACATGCTCAAGATGATAGAGACGGGGTGGATCCGAAGAGAGTGGTTGCTGTCTCTGGAGCGGTTTCGGCTGACAACGATCAGTTTCATCTTCATGCCAGGGCATGCGGGAGTACTAGATAATGAGCGGGCTGACAAGCTCGCAGGTAAGTGGCTTGTCTTCGATCGCGTTGTAAGACCTGCCCACATGTACTTCTAACCCAGAGTCTGGTATTCCCTAAGACGACATTCCACATCCGTGAGGGTTTCTCATGCATGAGTCACAACTGTTATCTATGCGAATACTTGCACGCGTTGTGACATGAGATACATCGGGCAGACAGGTTTACGTCTTGCTGACAGATTGAGGCAACATTTTTCTGACATCAACAGTGGCGCCCAGAAACCAATATCTATGCACTTCAACAGTCCTGTCCACTGTGGCGTGGTTGACATACAGGTCACGGCAATCAAATCGTGCGCATCCCACGAACGGTATCGTCAAACATTGGAAAACCTTCTCATCTTCCAGTTGGGTACACTCTCCCCTCACGGCCTCAATGTCCAACACAGTTTCATTTAACTTCCAAATCCCACCGCCACCCACTCCTCCCCCAGTTGTATAGTCCCTACAAACGTAGTTGCATTCCTTTGCAGGACGTCGCAGTCTACCACAGCATGATTTCTGCTGTTTCGGATTTCTTGGCAGGTTTGCGTTAGGAGGTTTGCAATCGTTTTCCGAGCGACCGCTACTCTTGCCCCTCTGTGAGGACCAATGCAATGAAATCTTCCACCACTGTGTTTCGAGCGCACAAAGAGAAATTGCCAATTGCGAAGTGCGTCCGTGACATCTTCACCTATCCTATTTTTAACCTTTGCCCACATGGGCGCCTCTCCACTGCACCCCCTTCCCACCGTGTTGTTTAGCCAATAGCTGAGCTTCTGACGTTTTGACCTTTGACCCGTTGACCATACATCCGGCCGATACAATCCACTGATAGCCGTCAAACTCGTGTCAATCGTCAGTCACTCCAAACTAGGACACAGATTCAGATAAATACCCTTAATATTATTGTCATATAGTGTGTTTCATGGCCGGCTTCCTGGCCTAGAGGTTAGCGACTTTTCTCCGTAATCTCGTATACTCTCGTAAGTAACGTGACGACGGTAAGAATCAGCAGTGGTTCGAATCGCGTCGGTAACTTACGGGGTATGTGAGCCGGTTGCTCAGAAAGCAATGGCAAATTTCTGAGCGTAATCTTGCCAAGAAATCAACAATCAGCTGAAAGATGCTGATGTTGACAGCGATGTCCTGTAAAGGATATACAAAGATTTAGTGTGTTTCATGTAGATTTGTGTTGGTTTGTGTTTGTCTGTTCTGTGCTGACGAAGGCTTGGGCCGCAACGTTCAATTTGTTTCTTGTAATCGTGTTTTAGTAAAGCTCACAATCTACTTCTTGTTTGTTTGTTTTTTTTGGTGGTTCATTCATTTTAAATATTGAGCACAACCCACTACTGGCAACGCTGATCGTACTCTGGTATGAACCTAAGGCCTATCCACGTCAATATGGAAGCACTATACTCGAGTTTCGCCCTCGTTTGAGCTCGTCAGTAGTGCATATCCCTGACCGGATCCGGAAAAGAGCCCCGGATCACTGGCGTGTGAACCGGGTGTGTAACCACGCGGCACACGTTGGACACACAGCCAAATTATCATAACAGAATATTACAACGTCACCCATAGTAGGCTATGCTCAACATTGCCCAATCGCCGCGACTGACGTCCGTCAATCGATGTGGACCCGAAACGATCAGGACTTCTCACTGGCAAGGAACACCAGGCCTCCTAAATCCAATGAGCAATAATCAAATTGATTAATTTGGTTATTTCGGGATTTGAATTTTAAATATTGAGCACAACCCACTACTGGCAACGCTGATCGTACACTGGTATGAACCTAAGGCCTATCCACGTCAATATGGAAGCACTATACTCGAGTTTCGCCCTCGTTTGAGCTCGTCAGTAGTGCATATCCCTGACCGGATCCGGAAAAGAGCCCCGGATCACTGGCGTGTGAAGCGGGTGTGTAACCACGCGGCACACGTTGGACACACAGCCAAATTATCATAACAGAATATTACAACGTCACCCATCGTAGGCTATGCTCAAGATTGCCCAATCGCCGCGACTGACGTCCGTCAATCGATGTGGACCCGAAACGATCAGGACTTCTCACTGGCAAGGAACACCAGGCCTCCTAAATCCAATGAACAATAATCAAATTGATTAATTTGGTTATTTCGGGATTTGAATTTTAAATATTGAGCACAACCCACTACTGGCAACGCTGATCGTACTCTGGTATGAACCTACGGCCTATCCACGTCAATATGGAAGCACTATACTCGAGTTTCGCCCTCGTTTGAGCTCGTCAGTAGTGCATATCCCTGACCGGATCCGGAAAAGAGCCCCGGATCACTGGCGTGTGAAGCGGGTGTGTAACCACGCGGCACACGTTGGACACACAGCTAAATTATCATAACAGAATATTACAACGTCACCCATCGTAGGCTATGCTCAACATTGCCCAATCGCCGCGACTGACGTCCGTCAATCGATGTGAACCCGAAACGATCAGGACTTCTCACTGGCAAGGAACACCAGGCCTCCTAAATCCAATGAGCAATAATCAAATTGATTAATTTGGTTATTTCGGGATTTGAATTTTAAATATTGAGCACAACCCACTACTGGCAACGCTGATCGTACACTGGTATGAACCTAAGGCATATCCACGTCAATATGGAAGCACTATACTCGAGTTTCGCCCTCGTTTGAGCTCGTCAGTAGTGCATATCCCTGACCGGATCCGGAAAAGAGCCCCGGATCACTGTCGTGTGAAGCGGGTGTGTAACCACGCGGCACACGTTGGACACACAGCCAAATTATCATAACAGAATATTACAACGTCACCCATCGTAGGCTATGCTCAAGATTGCCCAATCGCCGCGACTGACGTCCGTCAATCGATGTGGACCCGAAACGATCAGGACTTCTCACTGGCAAGGAACACCAGGCCTCCTAAATCCAATG
The DNA here is from genome assembly GCA_963921405.1 of Cepaea hortensis. Taxonomy (NCBI): domain Eukaryota; kingdom Metazoa; phylum Mollusca; class Gastropoda; order Stylommatophora; family Helicidae; genus Cepaea; species Cepaea hortensis. The sequence goes on along the minus strand of OY992887.1, from coordinate 26,828,484 downwards.
AACAATAATCAAATTGATTAATTTGGTTATTTCGGGATTTGAATTTTAAATATTGAGCACAACCCACTACTGGCAACGCTGATCGTACTCTGGTATGAAACTACGGCCTATCCACGTCAATATGGAAGCACTATACTCGAGTTTCGCCCTCGTTTGAGCTCGTCAGTAGTGCATATCCCTGTACGGATCCGGAAAAGAGCCCCGGATCACTGGCGTGTGAAGCGGGTGTGTAACCACGCGGCACACGTTGGACACACAGCCAAATTATCATAACAGAATATTACAACGTCACCCATCGTAGGCTATGCTCAAGATTGCCCAATCGCCGCGACTGACGTCCGTCAATCGATGTGGACCCGAAACGATCAGGACGTCTCACTGGCAAGGATCACCAGGCCTCCTAAATCCAATGAGCAATATTGACATGGATAGGCCTTAGGTTCATACCAGAGTACGATCAGCGTTGCCAGTAGTGGGTTGTGCTCAATATTTAAAATTCAAATCCCGAAATAACCAAATTAATCAATTTGATTATTGCTCATTGGATTTAGGAGGCCTCGTGTTCCTTGCCAGTGAGAAGTCCTGATCGTTTCAGGCCCACATCGATTGACGGACGTCAATCGCGGCGATTGGGCAATCTTGAGCATAGCCTACGATGGGTGAGGTTGTAATATTCTGTTATGATAATTTGGCTGTGTGTCCAACGTGTGCCGCGTGGTTACACACCCGCTTCACACGCCAGTGATCAGGGCTCTTTTCCGGATCCGGTCAGGGATATGCACTACTGACGAGCTGAAACGATGGCGAAACTCGAGTATAGTGCTTCCATATTGACGTGGATAGGCCTTAAGTTCATACCAGAGTACGATCAGCGTTGCCAGTAGTGGGTTGTGCTCAATATTTACAATTCAAATCCCGAAATAACCAAATTAATCAATTTGATTATTGCTCATTGGATTAAGGAGGTCTGGTGTTCCTTGCCAGTGAGAAGTCCTGATCGTTTCGGGTCCACATCGATTGACGTACGTCAGTCGCGGCGATTGGGCAATCTTGAGCATAGCCTACGATGGGTGACGTTGTAATATTCTGTTATGATAATTTGGCTGTGTGTCCAACGTGTGCCGCGTGGTTACACACCCGCTTCACACGCCAGTGATCCGGGGCTCTTTTCCGGATCCGGTCAGGGATATGCACTACTGACGAGCTCAAACGAGGGCGAAACTCGAGTATAGTGCTTCCATATTGACGTGGATAGGCCTTAGGTTCATACCAGAGTACGATCAGCGTTGCCAGTAGTGGGTTGTGCTCAATATTTAAAATTCAAATCCCGAAATAACCAAATTAATCGATTTGATTATTGCTCATTGGATTTAGGAGGTCTGGTGTTCCTTGCCAGTGAGAAGTCCTGATCGTTTCGGGTCCACATCGATTGACGTACGTCAGTGGCGGCGATTGGGCAATCTTGAGCATAGCCTACGATGGGTGACGTTGTAATATTCTGTTATGATAATTTGGCTGTGTGTCCAACGTGTGCCGCGTGGTTACACACCCGCTTCACACGCCAGTGATCCGGGGCTCTTTTCCGGATCCGGTCAGGGATATGCACTACTGACGAGCTCAAACGACGGCGAAACTCGAGTATAGTGCTTCCATATTGACGTGGATAGGCCTTAGGTTCATACCAGAGTACGATCAGCGTTGCCAGTAGTGGGTTGTGCTCAATATTTAAAATTCAAATCCCGAAATAACCAAATTAATCGATTCATTCATTGCCTGTGGAGAGCGGACGCGCCATGGACCAGGCTGACATTCTGAATGCTCTACGAGAAGTAAGACTTTTGCGAGAACCAAGTGATGACTGCGAGTTTACAACCATGGTCAGACTGCGAGAACAGCAAATTAAAAGAGGTGTGGCCAAACAAGATTACTACGCAGGAAGCCAAAGAAGATTGTTAAACCAACACAGAACTGGTGTCGTTAGCCGCTACACGCTGTGGGATTTACTGAGGGGATCCGAGCACTTAGAGACTGAATGGTTTAATGTGCAATGAGGATGATCTGTCTTCTTATTATTATTATTATTATTATTATTATTATTATTATTCTTCTTCTTCTTCTTCTTCTTCGTCTTCTTTCGCCTTGCCTCCCATTTGGAAGTAGGCGCTTAACCAACTTCACTTTTAACCGTACTATCGTTTGCTAACTCACGCAGCTCCCTCATTGCCCTTCACATATTACATTTTCGTCTGTAATTTTATTCTGCACGTGGGTTGTTGTTGTTGTTGTTGTTGTTGTTGTTGTTGTTGTTGTTGTTGTTTTTGTTTTGTTTTTGTTTTCTGGAGAGAGAGGGTCTTTATCTATTTCCTTTGCGCGTGGGTTCCAGACCTAGGAACATCTAGCTATATAAGTTTTGTTTGTAATAACACTATTTCAGTTTTTCTGTTATTCAAGGTGCTTTGCTTTTACTTTTTGTTGGAATTATATCCATCATTTGTTTTGTTTTTTATGTATTTTTGTGTGTGGCTGCATTTAATTTTTCAGCTGCCAAAACCATGTCATCAGCTTAACGTTGCTTGTTTACATTATGCCTATCAAGTGAAATTCTTGGCATGTCTTGTATAGGTCTCACTAGTATATCGCTGTACAAAATGAACAGACCTGATAATACACAACCCTGTCTAACACATTGTTTAATGTACTGAAAATTTACATCGAAAATTGTCTTGCAATAAATTATGCAATGTGCTGTATGTGTCTTCGTTATTCAGATGTGTTAATTAAAAAGAGGCAACTTAATATTACTAAATGAATGAACAATGTTATTGTTTCCATTTAGTACAAGAACCTGCTGCTACATCTGGTGAATCGCTATTGTCAAGGGGCAATACGGCTATTACTATTACCGTTGTTTGTATTGCTGCCGTTCTGTTTGTCCTTTTACTGACAATGTTGACACTAAAGCCAACGGAGATTAATGGTGAGTGTTAACTTGTTGAAACCATGTTTTTCTTTTTACTGACTGAGTAGTGTTTGAAAATATTGACGGTGCAAGTTTTGTATTTACCTATTATGTTGCGTGAACTTTACCATGGGTGAATACAAAACTTGGAAAGGCAATATTTTCAATCACTCCACAGTCATTAAAAATACACCCTATATATTGTCATAGTAATATTCGACACTCCATCCGTCCATTATGTGTCATGATGATAACGTGGGCGGTCATGTTTTGCCATATCACTGGATCACCAGTGTCGTGGATCAGCTCCGTGTTTCTGTCTCGACCAAGACTGGCCTGACCAAGCCATCCAGGTATTTATTTCTCGGTCTTCCCCTTGGTCTATTTCCTTTGATCTTGCCAGTTGTCACCAAATTCTCCAATTAATCTCTTCTCATAACATGCCCACAAAATTTTGACTGTCTACGTCTAATGTCTCTAATCAGTTTAAGATCTTCATTTGTTTCTTGAAGGACTTGTTCATTGGTTTTTCTGTCTTTCGATGGTATTCTTTGCATTTCCCTCAGAAACCACATTTTCCACAGCCATCAGCTGTTTTTCAGCTTGACTGCTCATTGTCCATACTTCACATCCATACAAAAGTACAGGTTCTATGTAGCAATTCACTCTTTTTCTCGTTGTAATTGATATCTTCTTATTGGTCAGTATGTTTTTTATCTTGCAAAAGGCTAACTTCGCAATGGCAATACTTGTTCTAATTTCTTTACGGCATCTCTCATCAGATGTTGTGACTGTTCCGAGATAATTGTACCGATTCACTTGTTTAGGAATATGCCCATTCTTCGACACAACGTTACTATTAAATTGATATTGACACAAACCCGCCTTGGCGTAGAGACAAATTCATTCTCTCGCTGGCCCCGAGAACAAGTTTATTTTCTTGCCTGTCCTGTGGTTTAATTTTTTCTGTTGCTGGGTCGGTGAAGTAATTCATCCCTTGCTGGTCTGGTAGACTAATTTATTCTTTTGCTGGTCCGTGAACTAATTTGTTCTCTTGCTGGCCCGTCAACTAATTTATTATCTTACTGACCCGGTAAACTAATTTATTCTCTTACTGGTCCGGTGAACTAATGCATTCTCATATTGGCCTGGTGAACTAATTTATTATCTTAATGGTCCGGTGAACTAATGTATTTTCTTACTGGTATGGTGAAATAATTTATTCTCTTACTGGTCTGATGAAATAATTTATTATCTTACTGGTTCGGTGAACTACTTCATTCTATTACTGGTCCGGTAAATCATCTTGCTGGCTCATGGATTCATGTATTAACTTGATGTCCCGTGAACTAGTTAATTCTCTTATTGGTTTGGTGAACTTATTTATTTTCTTGCTGCCACTATGAAATAATTTATTTTCTTGCTGTCCCTGTGAACTAATTTATTCTCTTGCTATCCCGGTGAACTAATTCATTCCCTTACTGGCCAGTGAACTAATTTATGTTTTTGCTGTCACAGTGAACTTATTCTCTTTATGTTCCGGTGAACAAATTTTGTCTCTTGCTGGCCCGTGAGCTAATGTACTCTCTTGCTGTCCCGGTGAACTAATTTTTTTCTCTTGCTGGCCCGTGAGCTAATGTACTCTCTTGCTGTCCCGGTGAACTAATTTTTTCTCTTGCTGGCCCGTGAGTTAATGTACTCTCTTGCTGTCCCGGTGAACTAATTTTTTCTCTTGCTGGCCCGTGAGTTAATGTACTCTCTTGCTGTCCCGGTGAACTAATTTTTTCTCTTGCTGGCCCGTGAGCTAATGTACTCTCTTGCTGTTCCGGTGAACTAATTTTTTCTCTTGCTGGCCCGTGAGTTAATGTACTCTCTTGCTGTCCCGGTGAACTAATTTTTTCTCTTGCTGGCCCGTGAGTTAATGTACTCTCTTGCTGTCCCGGTGAACTAATTTTTTCTCTTGCTGGCCCGTGAGTTAATGTACTCTCTTGCTGTTCCGGTGAACTAATTTTTTCTCTTGCTGGCCCGTGAGTTAATGTATTCTCTTGCTGTCCCGGTGAACTAATTTTTTCTCTTGCTGGCCCGTGAGCTAATGTACTCTCTTGCTGTTCCGGTGAACTAATTTTTTCTCTTGCTGGCCCGTGAGTTAATGTACTCTCTTGCTGTCCCGGTGAACTAATTTTTTCTCTTGCTGGCCCGTGAGTTAATGTACTCTCTTGCTGTCCCGGTGAACTAATTTTTTCTCTTGCTGGCCCGTGAGTTAATGTACTCTCTTGCTGTTCCGGTGAACTAATTTTTTCTCTTGCTGGCCCGTGAGTTAATGTATTCTCTTGCTGCCTGGCGGGTATACAGTAAGTAAAGTGGTAGCTGCGGTACACTAGTGGCTTGACACTCCCTGTGGTCAGGGATTCTCTCCGTATTGGGTGGATTCGAGTATTAAAGTTGAGACAGGTTTCACAGAATGACCCAGCCTAAAATGGTACCACAAAATGCCTTGGGAAGTAGAGGTGGTCGATGTTGTTGCTGACCACATCACTTATGAGCTCTGACTGACCTGTAGAAATATACTTAACACCATATGTCCAATGCACCTAAACGCATTTAAAAAGGGCCCTTTACTTAAGTAAAGTGAAGTTTTCTGTAACACGCCTTAAGTAGGTAGAGTAAAGTTTTCTCTAACACGCCTTATGTAAGTAAAGCTATCTGTAACATGTTTTAAGGAAGTAAAGTTTTCTTCAACATGCTTTAAGTAAGTAAAGTAACGTTTTCTGTAACATGCATGAAGTAAGTAAAGTAAAGTTTTCTGTAACACCCCTTAAGTACATAAAGTAAAGTTTTCTGTAACATGTCTTAAGTAAGTAAAGTAAAGATTTCTGTCAATAGCCTTAATTAAGTAAAGTAAAGTTTTCTGTAACACGCCTTACGTAAGTAAAGTAAAGTTTTCTGTAACACGCCTTACGTAAGTAAAGTAATGTTTTCTGTAACTCGCCTTACGTAAGTACAGTTTTCTGTAACACGCCTAACGTAGATAAAGTAAAGTTGTCTGTAGCATGCCTTAAGTAAGTAAAGCAAAGCTTTCTGTAACACCCCTTAAGTAAGTAAAGTAAAGTTTTCTGTAGCATGCATTCAGTAAGTAAAGTAAACTTTTCTGTAACATGCCTTAAGTAAGTAAAGTTTTCTGTAACATGTCTTAAGTAAGTAAAGTTTTCTGTAACATGCCTTAAGTAAGTAAAGTAAAGTTTTCTGTAACATGCCTTAAGTAAGTAAAGTTTTCTGTAACATACCTTAAGTAAGTAAAGTAAAGTTTTCTGAAACATGCTTTGGAGCGCATTGGGCTTATAGTCCTAGAGGTATATTTAGTTTTACGGTGCCAGGTCTTAGATAAGTGTACAGTAGATGGTACTAGCTGCTTTCTGTAATCGCTGAATGTTTTGCAGCGCTTACCAAACATTGTGCCAAAGACTTAGGACGGAGGAGCGCAATTGGGAGGGTACACGCCTTATTCTGATGCGAAGAAATGCAACCTAAAGACTAATTGTCATGGCAGGGCAGACCAGGCCCTAAGCCTTGGTTGGCAACTGGTCTAGGATTGAAGATCCGACAGGCAGACAGTTAGAGCATTGCTTTGCTGATATGGCAGCTTCTGCAGCTTGTCTTGTTTCCAGATGTATGGGTGTTATCTCTCCTCTGTAGTGAACAATGCTGCCAAGACAGGGATCAGTATGCATTGGCAATACATGGTCTCTACAATTCAGCCCAGGCTTTGTGCTATGGAGAGGTATAAGTAATTCCCTGGTCTTAAACGCTTTCGGAATCAAAGCGAGAGGTAACAGTTATGGGTTATAAGTCTTTGTCAATTGGCGTTGTCAGGAGTGGGCAAAACACACTCACTCTACAGATCCGCCATCTAATAGACCTATGCTGGCGAGAAGGACAAGTCCCACAGGATTTCACATATTCAAGCATCACAACGCTACAAGTACAAGGGGGATCGGAGTGACTGTAACAACTATAGGGGTATCTCATTTTTGTGATCTGTTGGGAAAGCATTCACCAGAATTGTCTGCGCAAACTTAAAGTCCTGGGATACCAGGTCTACCACGAATCACAGTTTGGCTTTCGACGGATGGGTAAGAGATCTCGGGTTCGGTCTCTACTGTGATGCAAAGATGTGTGTAAGCGGCACATAATTGATACAGGCATTGATAATGCACATTGGGAGCACGTCGCCGCCGAACGTGTTGCATGGAGAGCACATATCAGAAATGGAATAAAGAAAAAAGAGAAAATGATTTCAGATGAAGCACACATAGAGCGTGAGAGACGTAAGATGGTGCATGATGGTGGAAATGACCATGTTTTCACATGCATCCACTGTGGACGAACATGTACAGCGCGAATTGGCCTTATCAGTCACATTCGCCACCGCCATGGGTTGTAGTTATTAAGCCTTTTTGAAGCACAATGTACTAGAAAAAAACAAAAAGCAACTCTCTGATTAGTACCCTCCTAATTTTGGTCTTGGCCTTCAATCTCTGAGCATTATAGAGGCGCCACATGAGCGTGAGTGAATGTATATACCGACATCCTGATTCCGAAAGGCATATTTCAGTAGAAGTGAAAAGTATATTCCAAAGAGGGTAGGGGATAGTACACAACCTTGCTCCACTCTTGATTTCAAACTCTTCTGAAGTTGCACCATCAAACTTGATTATACCCGTCATGCCTGTGTGGAATTATTATTATTATTATTATTATTATTATTATTATTATTATTATTATTATTATTATTATTATTATTATTATGAAAGGGACACATCGTCTGTACTGAGATAGTGTTCAAATAGAGTGCGATTGTATGTACAGAGACTGGAGGTGTCTTTGATTTGTTGTGGAAGACTTTGTTCTACAGTTTAGCTGCGGAGTACGCTAAGCTTGTTTTGCATAAGCCTAGGGTCATGTAGCATGTTTAATCGTTCGCTACGTCTTGCGTTATTTTTAAACAATGGTGAAAGGTTGATTGGAGAACTTTGATTGAGGATTGTGTGAATTAGCTTGGCCCTATTAAAATGCATGCTTTTGCGGAGTGGCTGTAACTAGAGATGTTTATATAGGCTATAATGTGACACGTGAAACATGAGAAGCATGAGTAGACAGGTTACGAGATAAAATAAATCTAACTGTTGTTCATTACACAGCTGAATCTTAGGAGGGCACGAAACATAAACAAGATACTGGGTATCGTCAAATGTTTGTTTTTTTTTATGTTCATGTTATGAAATTATTTTGACACGAAAGTTAAAGTTACTTGCATCTGCTTTCAAGACGTCGCAGTTAATTCCAGCATTGGTTGATTGTTTGTGATTTCTTGAAAAGTTTCCGTTCAGCAGTTTGCCATTGCTTTCTGAATGGCCAACACTGATCATTATCATCATGTGCCATGCCGGTAAGCGTTGGCGTTCATGTTTTGCCATCTCACTCCATCACCATAGTCGTGGATCAATTCTATGTTCTTGTCTCTACCATACAGCGTGGCCAAGCCATCCAGATATTTACTTCTCTGCCATCCCCTTTTCTCTATCCCTCGATCTTGCCAGTTGTCACCAAGTTCTCCAATTTATTTCTTCTCATAACGTGACCAAACCATTGTGACTGTCTACGTCTAATTTCTGAAATCACTTTACAGTTTTCATTTGTTTCTTGTAGGACTTGGTCATTTGTTTTTATGTCTGTCCGTGGTATTCTTTGCATTTTCCTCAGAAACCAAATTTCCAGAGCCACCAGATGTTTTTCAGCTTACCTGCTCATTGTCCACGCTTCACATCCATACAAAAGCACAGTTTCTATGTAGCACCTGAACACTCTTTTTCTCGTTGCCTTAGTATAATCTATGAAGCACAAATATATGTCTTTCTGTGTCTCTATTGATCTTTCTATTAGTATCCTTAATGTATATATTGCATTGTTTGTACCCTTTCCTTCCAGAAATCCATACTGTCCTTCACCAAATATTTTCTTTCTTGTTCTTCTCATTATAATTTTGAGTAAAAGCTTAATGACATCGTTTATGAGGTTAATCGAACGAAAATCTTCGTATTCAATTGCTCCTGGTTTTTTTTTTTTTTTTTTTTTTTTTTTTTTTTTTTTTTTTTTTTTTTTTTTTTTTTGGTATAGTTATAAATACACATTTCAGCATATTGCTTGGTAAGTATCCACTGACGTAAATATCATACAACATTTTGGTTAATATATCTACTCCAAATTCTCCCATTACTTCTAATTCTTCTATTGTGATTCAATCTGGCCCAGCTGTTTTTCCTTTCTGCATATGTTTGACAGCGTCAGCGACTTCTTCTTTTAGAACAGGTTGACCTTCTAAGTTACTTTCTTCTGTTAATTCTTCCTTTTCTCCATCATATAATTCTCTGATATAATCATTCCACCTCTTCATTATAGCAACCTCCTCCAATAACATTTTTCCTGTTTTTGATTCTAAATACCCTGTATTTATCCTTTTTTTTTCTGTTCTTCCTGTTAGCACAGTGATTTGTCTGTGCATATTTTGTGTATCTTTAATAGTATTTAATTCAATTTTCTTGCACTGCTCGTTTAACCAATTTTCTTTTGCCTTCACACAATTATATCTTATTTCTTTATTTATATTACTTGCTGACCCGGCCCGGCTTCGCCCATATCCTGGCGGGGATCTATCTATCTATCTATCTATCTATCTATCTATCTATCTATCTATCTATCTATCTATCTATTTTATCTCCGGAGAGTGAAGACGTGTTTTCGTATCTCTTACTTCTCGGATTATTATTACTGCAAGCTGAATCACCTATCATGGATTCTTATATCAATGTGCTCGTTGTGATTCTGAGGATGTGGTGAAATAGTTTTTAGATTAATACAAGTGTTTATTATCGCAAAAATGTTTGTTATATCTAATATTCATTTCGAGTGATAGTTGAACACTATTAAATTTTAACCAATCAAGTGCACGAGGCGTGTCAGATACAACCACGGGACCTCAAATTGCCCGCGGCGTGGCTAGATAACAATGCGATTGCTGCGTTCTTCAAGTTTAGTTAGTCGTAATATTATGCAATAATGTCAGGGGAAGGAGAGTGCTCCGTATTGGAAGTGAATGGTGAAAGGACTCGCTCAGGTTTACGATCGGCTGTCAATAAAACTTACACACTAAACAAAGAGAGGGCCGTGAAGAATAAGCTATCCAAGTGCATAAATCCCAACGGCCTAGTCGTCAAACACACCAACTCAGGACAGTGTGTTACTGTTTCCTTCAACAACACACTCCATTATGGGGTATTCCGAACTTGCCTACTCAACTACTACAGGCTTGAACTAATTGAACACAGGCAAGATAAGCACGGGGCCCACGTTGAGGATCTGATTACGACGCCAGTGATTACAATACATTTGTACCACAGTAAAAATAAACTCATGACACAGGGCAGTAATGAAAACATTAATTCCTGGCTAAAAGTAGATTTTGTTGAACTTGAAAACTCGACACAGGCATTCACCGAATCTACGCAGCCCACAACTACAGCTGTCGACAGCACACCAGCTAACAATGTTCGTCAATTAACTCATACGATGAGTGTACATGACAACATCAACACGAGGCCTGCCAACCCACCAGTGCTCTTGGCCATTGAATACCCAATGGAGCGTATCCAAAACAACATAGAACCCAATGTTGACATTGTTGAAGAAGTACCTGCCTCAGATAACAATAGCATCTTAACTATCAATGGACATTCGTGCGACTGTAAACAGCGCATTGAGGAACTAGAACAATCACTAAAGGCGCTCATTGTCACTGTTTCAACCAACATTGAAGCAAACAACAAGATAAGCAGTGATTACAATGCTCTCAAGACAGAAGTCGCACTCCTGCGAGACGCAAATTTGCTGCTGAGAAATACAGTTCAAATCTTACAGAATGTGTCCTCTACCAACCAAACCGAAGAAGCATGTAATTCCCAAGCAACCGCTTCATCCTTAGGAAATCTCGGGGAAGCTCAGATAAGCGCTATGAAAACACCTCAATGCGCAGAGGAAGATAAACAACAACAAATACCTCAATGCGCAGACGAAGATAAACAACAACAAGCAGTCTACCCCAAATAAGCAATAGGTTCGAAGTACTTCAAGAAAAGTCACCAGAAAACCTACAGTGCTCTAACATGCTGCCAACGGGCAAGACAAGCCTACAAGATACATCGAGAGAACCACATGGAGACATAAAGACTGCTGATAATCGGAAATGGATGAAACAACGGGCGAGACGTGCTGAAAACCAACATGTACAGACAGCACGACCTGACTGTACACATATTATACTAGGCGATTCCTTAATGAAAGGTTTATACAGCGACAGGATAGCCACGTCAGACACAGACATTGTTTCAATAATCCCACTGCCTGGGGCTGGTGTAGACCGGCTAACAGACAAGATTAGCAGGTTGGCTGTTAATCATAGCGTTAGAAGGGCAAGCGTACATATTGGTATCACCGACACCATGAACAACCAACAAATCACAGGGTCTCAACTACTGGCACTCTTGAACGGATTACGTCACACTTTTCCTAACTCATCCATTTTCTTCTCCTCCATCATATCACCAAGTTATGGACAGCAGCGCCGTCTAGCTGACATAAATAACAACATTTTGCAGAAGTTCTGTTCTCAAAACATGATACAATTCATCAACAACACAGCATCATTCACTTCACAGGCTGGTGCACCAAAAAAGAATCTTTATAAGGATCAAATACATTTGTCTACATTAAGCACCAGTTTTCTCGCCAAGAATATCAAATATCCTGAACGGACATACCATACATCCAATACGGGATCGCGCCGGACACTTTTAGCTACTCCTGAAACTCAAGCCAGACGACATACTCCCGTCACATCAAGTACCAATAGGACAGAAGTTTGCAGACCACTCATAACCACTGCACCTGAAATCCAAGCCAGACGGGAAACTACCACTACACCAAGTCCGTTAAATACTTTCACACAGGAGGGTAATAATTACGAAGATATTTTTCCTATTCTCCCCAGAAAGGAACCAACTCTCAGCAACAACGATGTGCCACCACAACCTCCTGTTAGCCACCAACCAGAGGCTCTAGTTGGTAGTCATTACATACCCATGAGACATCATCAGTACCCAGTTCATTGTAACCCAGAATGGTTGCACCTCACACGGTATAGCCCAGCTACACTTCGTCAAGCACTTATAATGTCGCTATACCAACAACCAACACAACCTGGTATTTACTAGCAACTTAGCACAAAGCTACACCGGATCTCGGTACAAGAAAGAGCCTCTCCTTGAACGTTTATCTGCATATTTGGTTACTACTTGGTCTAGTAACGTTTTAGGTTATAAGCAACTACAAACATTGACTTGTTTTGACTTTATATTAATGGATAGTACTTAGCTGTATAGCTTTTATAATACTTTTCATTGTGTTTTTACTGTGAGTGAGGGGGTCTTCACTGTTCTTCCTTCTGCTTACTGTTTAACGTTTTATTTCCCGTGTGGGATACTCCGCTTTAAACAGAGACATTGACTTGTATGGTCATTTATTAATTCTTTTGGATAACATTTGGTTACTTAGCTTGTGAAGTAGTTTTTTTTTTCAGGTTAATTATTTGTTGTGTGTTCTTTAATTCGTTTTGTTCCGTGTTTGCATTATATTCGTTGGTCTAATTAGTTATATCGTTATAATATTGTCATTTACATATCTATTTCTATTACTGATATTTTGTAAGTTAATGTAATTGTGATTTTTTTTTATGATCTTGTATTTTTGCTTAACTTTGACTAATTTACACTTTCTTCATGGATGAAATGTCTGAGAAGTGGCAACACTGGCTCAATAAGTCAGGAATACGCCTTGGACACTTAAACATTTGCAGCTTATTTAACAAGCTACCAGAGTTATCTTCTATTCTTAATCAAAATTTTCATTTATTCGGCCTTAGTGAAAGTAGACTTAATGATAACATTTCAGATGAGGACATATCTATTAAAGGGTACAAAGTTTTTAGAAGGGATACCTGTAGGAAACAAGAGACAGGCATAGTAACCTATGTTTCTAATTTACCAAATGCTCACCGTAGGATAGACTTTGAAACTTGCGAAATAGAATGTATGTGGTTAGAGCTAAAACTTCAAAACCGCACACCCCTGATAATTGACTACCTCTATCGAAATCCCAGTGCTGGACACGTCTGGTAAGAAAACTTCACTACCATGATGGATGTGGTTTTCGCTTCCGGGAAGGAAATTATACTACTCGGAGACTTTAACATTGACACCAACAAATCCAACATAATATGGGGAAATATAATTGCATCATACAATTTCCAACAAATTGTACAACAGGCTACTAGAGTAACAAAGTCATCTTCAACAGTCATAGATCACATTTATGTAACTTGCTCAGACAACATCATAGAATGCGCTGTACCCAATTGTGCAATGAGCGATCACTACCCAATATGCTGCACGTGGTCTAAACAAGGAATTAAAACTCCTAAACATAAACACATAAGTGTAAAATATAGAAGTTACAAACATTTCAACCAAAACGCATTTTTACAGGACTTGCTCAGTTCACCTCTAGACAATGTTTGTCAGCTTCCTGACCCGGATGATGCTCTGGAATTCTGGATGAAAACATTTATTGATGTTTTTGATAGACATGTGCCAATCGAGGAAGTTCGAGTAAAACACCACGTCAAGCCACCTTGGATCACCCAGGAAATACTTCAAATTATGAGAGACAGGGATAAAGCACATAAAAAGCGGGATCTCAGCGCATACCGTACTCTTAGAAACAAAGTTCAATATACCATACGACGGGAAAAGAAAAATTACTTTAAGAACTTAGTAATGGATAAAACAAATAGTAAGGATATATGGAAGGCAATTAACACCTTGACAAACAAGTGTAACTTCCGAAATTCTTTACCATCAAATCATATTACATGCGACCAATTCGGTAATTTTTTTCAAACTGACATAGACCAGTTGAAGGCTTCAATACCTAATTCTCCTTGCAACTTATCTTTACTGTCATCGTTTTGCGAGAATAGATGCTCCGGCGATATTCTTTCCGACATACCGCTAATGACAATCACTGAAGTATTCACTTACCTCAGTAACCTAAAAAACACAACCTCATCTGGGATTCTCCGTTGTGCTGCGCCAGTGATCTGTATATCACTAACCTATGTATATAATCAGTGTCTCACCAAAGGCCACTTTCCATCAGCTCTCAAAATCGCTAAAGTGTACCCTCTTCTTAAATCTGGTTCATTGGACAATGATCTCATTAACAATTACAGACCCAGTTCTTTACTATCATCACTATCTAAGCCACTAGAAAAACACATCCATAAAGTAACATTACAGTATTTAGTTCGCAACAAGCTTATTGTTGACAACCAATCAGGCTTTCGACCAAAATATTCTTGCCATACGGCCCTAACAAACATGATAGAAAATTGGCACCAGAATATAAACAACAACAGTCTATGTGGAACTGTGTTTATTGATTTCAAGAAAGCATTTGATATGATAGACCATGTTATTTTAATTAAAAAACTTCAGACAATGAAAATTGGCCCTAATGTAGTCACTCTAATATCATCTTTTCTATCAAACAGAAAGCAAGTAGTATCACATAATAAATGTCTGTCTCATACCACTACCTTCAATATTGGAGTACCGCAAGGCTCTATTCTTGGCCCTCTATTGTTTGCCATATATATTAACGATCTACCTTTACATCTTTCGTCGTCCTGCGATCTATTTGCAGACGACTGTACAGTGTACACAAATGCTGAAAACTGTATTTTATTGGAGTCGTCTTTACAACAAGAATTAAATAATGTAGTTAGGTGGAGCTATTCAAACCGTATGCAAATTAACATCACTAAAACAAAATCAATGTTACTAACAATCAGACAAAGACTTCAAACTCTAAGCTCACACACATCACTTCAACTTCACATCGATAACATGCCAGTAGAAAGTGTAATTGAGCACAAAACATTAGGCATAATCATTGATAGAAACCTAACCTTTAATTCCCACGTTCAAGCGCTTATTAAACAAACAGCGAAAAAAGTCTACCAACTCGCCAAAATTAAAAACTTCCTTGATGAGGACACAAGGAAACTATTCTATACTTCTCATATACAGACCCACTTTGACTACTGCTCTACAATCTGGGACGGTTGTTCTAATTCAAACACCAAGCGACTTTACTCACTCCAGAAACAGGCCATGAGTCTAATTTATAACAAACATTTATCTGACAATCCTAGCCTGTATAAACGCCTTCAGTTACTACCACTCCGCAAACGCCTGCTTTTCAATAAAGCTAAACTAATTCACAAAATCCTGCATCGGAATGCCCCAAATTACCTTTGGCCATTGTTTAAATATAATGCTAGACACAGTAAACGTTTAAATATATTACACATTCCGAAGCCTAGGATTGACTTATACAAAACAAGCTTAACGTACTCTGCAGCTCAGCTGTGGAACAATCTTCCACAAGAAATCAAAGACATCACCAATCCCTATTCATATAATCGCAAATTACTCGAACACTATCTCAGTACGGATTATCTTCCCCCTTAATAATAGAGATAATAATAATAATAACAAAACCCTAGTATAACAGCCAGTTCCCTTTTGGTAGGCCAGTATATTCCACATGGCTAATAACAAGTGTCAGACCATTATCTAATTTTACTGTGTCGTGTAGTTTTGATGTTCGCATTTTGCCCATGCCTTTATAATGCATATCTTTTTTATTGTTGCTGTTCTCTGTTAGCCTTGAATGATGTGTAAATGAAATAATGTATGAAAGAGAGTGAGAGAAGGGCAGAATGTTAGACGGGCCTGCGTGCCCAATTCTTAACCCTTTGAAAATAAAGTTTGTTCGTTCGTTCGTTCGTTCGTTCTATCTATCTATATATCTATCTATCTATCTATCTATCTATCTATCTATCTATCTATCTATCTATCTATCTATCTATCTATCTATCTATCTACCTACCTACCTAAATACCTACCTACCTACCTACCTATCTATCTATCTATCTATCTATCTATCTACCTACCTACCTACCTATCTATCTATCTCTCTCTACCTACCTACCCACCCACTCACCCACCTACCTACCTACCTACCTCTCTATCTATCTATCTATCTATCTATCTATCTATCTATCTATCTATCTACGGCGCTTTCCCGTTCCCGGTTCGGGAATAATGGGTTCAAAAATTTTCACATATCTAAAATGCCTTCTCTAGAGGACTCGGCCCGGCTTCGCCCAGCCCCTGGCGGGATCTATCTATCTATCTGTCTGTCTGTCTGTCTGTCTGTCTGTCTGTCTGTCTGTCTGTCTGTCTGTCTGTCTGTCTGTCTGTCTGTCTGTCTGTCTGTCTGCCTGCCTGCCTGCCTGCCTGTCTGTCTGTCTGTCTGTCTGTCTGCAATCCTGCCTGCCTGCATTCCTACCTGCCTGTCTGCCTGTCTGTCTGTCTGTCTGTCAGTGTATGTATGTATGTTCGGCCCTTTCCCGTTCCCGTTGCGGGAAAAATGGGTTCGAAAATTTTCACGTATTTAAAATAGATGCATTATTTTTATGAAAACTTTGTTAATGCCTTAAAGATTTTATCATTATATTATAACGCATATGACTGTAGATAACTACTTTAAAAATTTATAAAACTTTAAGAAACATGCAACAATTATTTAAATTACATAATATAGCAATGTTACTAAAAGTAATGTCTCTTGATATAACTTTTCTTAAGTTAAATCCCCTTGCAATATTTTAATTAAATTCAATTTAATACGTAAATAACTGTTTGTAAACTAACAAACTATGCCATTTGGCTTGGCGGGAATGAGAAGAACATCTGTAGAAAATTTCATCTCAATCGGATGGACCTTTCGCGAACTCATAAAGGACACACAAAGACACAAAGACACACACAAACATTCTCTTTTATATTTTCTATCAGCGCCGAATGTTGGGCGGCGCTTACCAAACCCGACACCCCACATTGTGCCAACGGCTTCGGGCGGAAGAGCGCAATTGGGAGGGTACAAGCCTTATCCTGGTGCGAGGAAATGCAACCCAAAGACAAAATAGTCATGGCAGGGCAGACCAGGCCCTAAGTCTTGGTTGGCAGCTGGTCTAGGATCGAAGCTCCGACAGGCGGACAGTTAGAGCATTGCTTTAAATTTATCTTTGCCTCTCCATAGCATAAAGCCTGGGCTAAAGTATAGAGACCATGTTTTGCCCATGCAGCATGATCCCTCTCTCGGCCTGCCTAGTTCACTCCAGAGGAAAGGTAACACCTCTACATCTGGAACAAGACAAGCTGCAGAAGCTGCCGGATCAGCAAAGCAATGCTCTAACTGTCCGCCTGTCGGAGCTTCGATCCTAGACCAGCCGCCAACCAAGGCTTAGGGCCTGGTCTGCCCTGCCATGACACTTTGTCTTTAGGTTGCATTTCCTCGCACCAGAGTAAGGCTTGTACCCTCCCAATTGCGCTATTCCGCCCGAAGCCGTTGGCACAATGTGGGGTGTCGGGTTTGGTAAGCGCCGCTAAACGTTCGGCGCTAACAGAAAGCAGGTAGTACCGTCTACTGTTATACGGTATATATATGTATATATATAATATTCCTGTTTTACAATTTTACTCTATTTTCTTTTGGTCATCAACTTTAAGATTTCTTCAGTTATCCATTTTTTTAAATGGCTTTTTTGGCATCTCTCTTGTAATATTTCTTTGCTCCTTTGGTAAATGGAGTCCCCTATCATTTCCAATTATTCGTTTATACTCTGTATTTTAGCTATTGCATTGTATCTGTTTTTCACAGTCACTCTGCATTGTTCTTGAATTTCTTTATCTACCTTCATAACCTCTGTATCGAGTCTCATCGTCTTAACCACTTTTTTTCTCTCTTCAGTCTTACATTTATTAGTCCACATAGTGGTATACGATCATTATTACAGTCAGAACTCGTCATTGTCTTTACAATAATTAACGCTTTTCTGAACTTTTATTAATAAGTATGTAGCAAGTTTGGTTGAGTATTTTCATATCAGGGCTTTTCCATGTGTAAATTCGTCTTTTATGATGTTTAAACCAGGTGTTTCAAATTTTCATATCATTGATAATTGCTCAATCAATTAATTACTCTCCTCTTTCATTTTTCTTTTACCTGAACAATCATTCCACACTATATCCTCCATTTTTCCCTTTCCTACTTTTGCATTAAAATCACCTAGTACTATGTTTATTTCTTGCAATTTAATTTGAGACATTGGCATATCTATTTCATCGTTAAAATGTGGTATTTGTTCATCACTGCTGTATATACATATTGGTTTTCCTTCTTTTCATTTTGACGATAATAACTCAATCTGAAATACACCAGTAACCATTAATTGACTTGGCTTGAATTGCTCAGAGCAACGCAAATTATTGTCACCTACACCACCTCCATTTGAGAGCAATAGCCTATTGGGATGTCATCAAGCGTAAGTTGACTGCTGCTTCCTTTGCATTTATTCATATTAACGTATGCAGTCGAGCGAAGAAGAAAAAGAAGATAATAAAGAGGAAACAGCATTGAGCAACATGTTCACATGTAAACATAAGTACAACTAACAACATTGCTTGTCTATTGTACTTTCAGTTACGTGGTTGAAGAGAAGTTTAGTGAAAGTGACGTTGTCGTCGAGTCAGCAGTGGATCCTTGACGAGTATGATGAAGATCCGTGTGTCGCAACACGCGCCAAAACAAAGTGTCATGTTTGGAAGACATTACAATAGATATAGTTTCATTAGACATTTCGTAAGAATGCAACACACTCAGTTAACAGCACTGGCGTTTCATAAAAGAAGATCTGATACGAGAGCGAGACGGCGCACAAGAAGAGAATGGATTGGCGACATCAAAGCCATTGTCCAATCACGTGGAATGACACATCGGGGGCTGGAATGTCAACTATTCCCCCTCACCTCGTTTGACGGCAAAAGTGGAAGAAGATGATGATGACATATGTTGCTACGGTTCATCAGTGGATCCTAGACAGACAGAAAAAAGATGTGTGTGTTGTAACGCTAGTCAGAAAAAAAAATGGCTTATGTGAAAGTCATGCAAAAAGAGATATAATCTGCATTTTGTTTTTGTGTGTTTTTTATTTATTATTACTTTTTTTTTTTTTTTGCATATCGCTTACAGGGCGTTGCTGTCAACACAAGCATGTTTCAGCTGCTGTTGTCGGCAAGATTACGCTCAGTAGTTTTCCATTGCTTTCTGAGCGACCGGCTCACATACCCCTAAGTTACCTACGCGGCGAGAACCGCTACCGTTTTTCGCATGACATACAGGTAATAATATGAACACTTCACAGTATGTTAAGTCATGAACAATGAAGCGTATGCTACAATCACAAAATAAGTAAAAAGAAAGTACCATATATGGAAGCCATCATAATAGATAGAATATTGCATTTCACAAAATGTTGCTACAGTTCATAAGTAGATTCTATAAATCCACGATGGAGACATGTGTGAACAAAGTGAATTATGCATGCTCTTTCCCTCTCTCTTCATCCCTCCATCTCTCTCCCTCTCTTTCCCACCCTCTATTTCTCCTTCACTCTCCCTCCCGTCTCCCCATCTCTCCCTCTCCCTCCATCTCCTTGTCTCCCCCTCTCTCCCTGTCTCTCCATCCCTTTCTCTCCCTCTCCCTCCCTGTATTTCCCTCTCCCTCTCACTCCCTCTCTCAAAATCTCTCTCTTCCTTTTTATTTCTCTCTCCCTATTTTTTCCTCCCTATCCCTCTCACTCCCTACTTCTAGTTCCGGTTGGCGAGGAAGGACTCGTTTGTGTGTTCTCCTTTTTTTTTTTTTTTGCATTATTTTTCCTGTTTATCTTCATTCGTACGCAATGGATTTTATATGTTTGTGATCACAATGATGCTATTCAACTGTTGATCTTGTTTTAAAGTTGCTGTATGTGCAGTGTTAGATATAAATGCTAATAATATTGTATTCAATGACACTATGAATAAATTATTCATGGATCAGCGAAACGTCAGTGATAGCTTGAACTAGCCAATCACATCACTAGAATTTAAGCCGTGTGTGGGCGCCACAATGTGTCAGTGGTTGTAGAAACGTAATATCATGTAACCATGTCTGTCGAGGAGGGAAGTTATGTGCTAGAGTTAGCTGGAGAAAGGGGGCAAAGTAGATCTGATGGGCGAAGTAGATTACGATCTGTAGTAACTAGGAACTACACACTCAACAAAGAGAGGGCAGTGAGAAGCAAACTGAAGAAATATTTTAGCTCTCAATCAATGTCTACTAAATGAATGAACGACGGTAAATGCGTCTATATTACATTCAATAATACAATACATTACGAGGCATTTCGAACATGTCTGATCAATTATTACCATGAGGCCAAACTCGTCTATAGAATAGTCCGACAAGGAGTAGCGGTGGAAGTCAAAATATCATCTCCCCTACACACGTTACATTTGTACCACACCCAGAACAAGGTTTTAGCCCAAGGAGCAACCGCCGTCATGTCTGAGTGGCTCGCGACACATTTCGTCGAAATTCATCAGACAGCACTGAAACTGACAAGTGACTCGCTAAACACACCTGTCGATCCCAGAACGCTGTGTCTGCCATTAAAACAACACAGCCTGAGGCGGTCATGCTATTGTCTCGCACGACCATAAAATCAACACAGCCTGCTGCGGCAGTTGGTACAGCATCAGGCCATAGTAACAACATACACGAACATCCCACGACTAAACACAACAGCAACACGAGCGCAACTTCTTCTAACCGACCAGTGTTGCCAGCCATTGAATACCCGATGGGGCGCCTAGGGGACAGTATACAACCAAATGAAATCAATTCAAACCAAATAGAGGTTGCAACATCAGTACTAGATGAGAGCCCAGTTACAAATCAACACTCTTGCGGTTGTCAGCAGCATATTGAAAAGTTAGAATCAGGTTTGAAAGTACTTCTAGACGCCACCTCTGACAACACAGACAAGATCGCCAGGATCATTAGTGACTATATCAACCTCAAGTCAGAGGTCGCTCTCCTGAGAGAGGAAAATGGTGTGCTGAAACACACCATTGAGACTTTAAAACGCGCGCCCGCTATTGATCAGGCAGCAAAGACTGACAGTTTTGAAACAAAACAGCCATCCCTAGGAGCGCCAACTATACAGCCAACGAAAACACATCACCAAATAAACAACCTTATTCAACAGCGCTCAACATATCCAATCGAAGTAAAAGTCAGCAATCGATTTGAAGTACCAAAAGAGCAATTGGTAAAAAAAATAGCCAGTACGACGAGGCATTGCTGACAGACAAACCGCCTATTCAAGAAACATCTGGTAATCTGCAAGAAGACACTCTATAGCCGGATAATTATCAATGGCAGAAACAACGTGCAAGACGTGCCAGAAACAAGTACTTACAGAGACCACCAACTGATTGCACCCACATGATAATTGGCGACTCCTTGATGAAAGGCATATGCAATGACCGTATGTCTTCATCACATACCGAAATAGCTACAACAATTCCGCTTCCAAGGTCTGGGGTAGACAGTCTAAGAGACAGTTTACGTAGAATGGAAATTAATGCAAACGTTAAAAATATTACAATACACATAGGGATAAACGACACTATGAGAAACCAACATATCACCATTTCTCAGTTACAAAAACTATTAGACTTATTACACTATAATTTTCCCAATTCTAAAGTGTGTTTTTTTTCCTCCATAATACCACCAAGTTATGGCTCCCAGCGTCGACTAGCCGACATAAACAAACCACCCTACAGAAATTATGTAATCAGTATAATGTACACTTCATTAATAACACACCATTCTTCGCATCACAGACAGGCGTGCCACAGAAACGACTGTACAGAGACCAAATCCACACATCCACATTAGGTAGTAGTTTGTTGGCTAAGAATATCAAATATACAGAAAGGCTCACAACAGGAAAAACACACACACACAAATGACGGATATTGATTACTGAAGAACGAGACTCCCAGGCCAGCCGAAATACCCCCATCAACCCAGGTAAACGTCTGCTGGCGTCTGACCCCAATGAAGGTGCACACATGCCACCAAGAATAAATTAACTTCTCCTTCCTACCCCCCCCCCCACTTCACACAAGAAGGAAATAACTATCAGGAAAACTTCCTTCCCTTCACTTGCAAGGAATCCTCATTGCAAATAGTGACACACACGCCCGGCAGTAATACCACTTTAGCACACCACGGTCACGACAGCAATGCGCCCCCATAGCAGACATCAACAGGTTCCGCATCATTCAGTTCACGCCAGTAATGGGCCACCTAGCAGAAAACAACAGGTTCCGCATCATTGGAGTCCGGAACGTCTATACTTGATGCAATTTAGTCCTGCCGCACTGAATCAAGCCCTTATGATGTCCCTACAATACAAACCTGTGATATAGGATATGTATTAAAAACTGAAAGCTATATGCATTGATACCAGAAACAGAGCTTCCTCCGTGAACTTTAATTGCTTACTGTTTAACGTTTTATTTCCCGTGTGGGAAACCCGATATTAAACAGAAACATTGACTTGTATAGTCATTTATTCATTCTTTTGGAAAACAGCTGGTAACTTAGCTTGTGAAGTAGTTCTTTCAAATTAATTAGTTGTACGTTCATACGTTTTAATTGGTTTTATTCTGTGATACAAATGGGAGGATAATATCAAGAGATGGACGAACATCGGCCTGACAAAATGTACAGTCAAGGCAAGAGACAGACAGTGTTGGAGATCCATTGCAGCCAACCTTCATTGCGGAGACGGCACCTGATTTATTGATTGAATGATTGATTATGTGTTTGCACTATCGTTTTTGGTCTCATTAGATGAATCGTTATAATATTGTCATTTGCATATCGATTTATATTACTGGGATTTTGTAGCTTAATGTAATTGTGAATTTTTTTATGATCTTGTGTTTTTGCTTGAGTTTGACTAATTTACACTCACTCCATGGGTGAAATGTCTGAGAAGTGGCAACACTGGCTCAGTAAGTCAGGAATATGCATTGGACACTTAAACAATTGCCACTTATGTAATAAGCTACCAGAGTTATCTTTTATTCTTAATTAAAATGTTCATTTATTCGGCCTTAGTGAAAGTAGACTAAATGAAAACATTTCAGATGAGGACATCTCTATTAAAGGGTGTAATGTGTTTAGAAGAAATCCTTGTAGGAAACAAGACGCAGGCATAGCAGCCTATGTTTCTAATTTACTAAATGTTCACCGTAGGCTAGACTTTGAAACTTACCGAAATAGAATGTATTCGGGTGGAACTTAAACTTCAATACCGCACACATCTGATAATTGGCTATCTCTATCGAAATCCCAGTACTGGACGCGTCTGGTACGAAAACTTCACTGCCATGATGGATGTGGTTTTCGCTTTCAGAAAGGAAATTATACTACTCAGAAACTTTAACATTGACACCACCAAATCCAACATTAAAAAAAAAAAATTTGTTGCGTATCCCTTACGGTACGTTGCAGTCAACACCAGCATTTTCAGCTGCTGTTGATGTACTAGGCAAGTGTTACGTTCAGTAGTTTGCCATTGCTTTCTGAACGACCGGCCCCTATACCTTTTTCGAAAAACCAGCACCGGTGGGTTTCGAACCCAGGTATACGGACTCACAAACCGCGTTCGCAAGCCCTTAGCCACAGAGACCGGCTAAAAATTGTGTTGCGTATCCCTTACGGGACGTTGCAGTCAACACCAGCATTTTCAGCTGCTGTTGATGTACTAGGCAAGTGTTACGTTCAGTAGTTTGCCATTGCTTTCTGAACGACCGGCCCCTATACCTTTTTCGAAAAAACCATCACCGCCGGTGGTCAAACAATCCAACATAATATGGGGTAATATAAATGCATCATACAATTTCCAACAAATAGTACAACGAGTTACTAAAGTAACAAAATCATCTTCAACACTCATAGATCACATTTATGTAACTTGCTCAGCCAGCATCATAGAATGCATCGTACCCAATTGTGCAATGAGCGGTCACTACCCCATATGCTGCACGTGATCTAAAAAGGAATTAAAACTCCTAAAGATAAACACATAAGTGTAAAATACAGAAGTTACACACATTTCAACCAAAACGCATTTTTACAGAACTTGCTCAGTTCACCTCTAGACAATATTTATTAACTTCCTGGCCCCGATGATGGTCTGGAATTCTGTATGAAGACCTTTATTGATGTGTTTGATAAACATGTGCCAATCAAGGAAGTTCGAGTAAAACATCACGCCAAACCATCTTGGACCACCAAGGAAAAGCTTGAAATTATGATAGAAAGAGATAAAGCACATAAAAAGCGGGATCTCAGTACATACCATACTCTTAGAAACAAAGTTCAATATACCATACGAAGGGAAAAGACAAATCACTTTAAGAACTTAGTAAATGATAAAACAAAAAGTAAGGATATATGGAAGGCAATTAACACCTTGAAAAACAAGTATAACTTCTCAAATTCTTTACCATCAAATCATATTACATGAGACCAATTCAGTAAAAAAAAAAATTCAAACTGACATAGACCATTTTAAGGCTTCAATACCTAATTGTCCTTGCATCTTATCTTTACTGGCATCGTCTTGCGAGAATAGATGCTCCCGGGATATTCTTTCCGACATACCGCTAATGACAATCACTGACGTATTTACTTACCTCAGTAACCTAAACAAACAACATAAACTCATCTGGGTTAGATGGAATCAGCAACCGGATTCTCCGTTGTGCTGCACCAGTGATATGTATATCACTAACATATGTATATAATCAGTGTCTCACCAAAGACCCCTTTCCATAAACTCTCAAAATCGCTAAAGTGTACCCTCTTCTTAAACCTGCTTTATTGGACAATGGTCTCCCGAACAATTACAGACCCATTTCCTTACTATCATCACTATCTAAACCACTAGAAAAACACATACATAAAGTAACATTACAGTATTTAGTTCGCAACAAGCTTATTGTTGAAAGTCAATCAGGATTTTGACCAAAATATTCTTGCCATAGTGCCCTAACAAACATGATAGAAAATTGGCACCAGGATATAAACAACAGTCTATGTGGTGCTGTGTTTATCGATTTTAGGAAAGCATTTGATATGATAGACCATGTTATTTTAATTGAAAAACTAGAGACAATGACAATTGGCACTAATGTAGTCATTCTAATAACATCTTTTCTGTCAAATAGAAAGCATGTAGTATCACACATTAAATCTCTGTCTCAAACCACTACCTTAAATATTGGAGGGCCGCAAGGCTCTATTCTTGGCCCTCTATTATTTGCCATCTATATTAACGATCTACCTTTGCATCTTTCGTCGTCCTGTGATCTATTTGCAGACGACTGTACACAACTACTATACAAACGCTGAAAGCTGTAATTTGCTGGAGTCGTCTTTGCAACAAGAATTAAATAATGTAGTTAGGTGGACCTATGGAACCGTATGCAGATTAACATCACTAAAATAATATCAATGTTATTAACAACCAGACACAGACTTCAAATTCTACATTCACACACATCACAGCCAGTAGAAAGTGTAATTGAGCAAAATACATTAAGCCTAATGATCTATAGAAACCTAACCTTTAATTCCCACGTTCAAGCATTCGTTAAACAAACAGCGAAAATAGTACCAACTCGCCAAAATTAAAAATTTCCTTGATGAGGACACAAGAAAAATATTCTACACTTCTCACATACAGACACATTTTGACTACTGCTCTACAATCTGGGACGGTTGTTCCAATTCAAGCACCAAGCGACTTTATTAACTCCAGAAACGGGCCGCGAATTCAATTTATAGCAAACATTTAACTGACAATCCTAGCCTGCATAAACGCCTTCAGTTATTACCACTCAGCAAACGCCTGCTTTTCAATAAGGCCAAACTAATTCACAAAATTATACATTGGAATGCCCCAAGTTACCTTTGGTCATTGTTTAAATATAATGTTAGACACAGTAAACGTTTAAATATATTACACATTCCGAAGCCTAGGATTGACTTATATAAAACAAGCTTAACGTACTCTGCAGCTCAACTGTGGAACAATCTTCCACAAGAAATCAAAGACATCACCAATCCCTATTCATATAATCGCAAATTATTCGAACACTATCTCAGTACGGATTACCTTTCCCCTTAATAATAGAAATAATAATAATAATAATAAAACCTTAGTATAACAGCCAGTCCCTTTTCGGTAGACCTGTATATTCCGCATAGATTACAAGTGCCACGCCATTATTTAATATTACTGAGTCATGTGGTATTGATTTTTGCATTTTGCCCATGCCTTTATAGTGCATATATTTTATATCGTTGCTGTTCTCAGTTAACATTGAATGATGTGTGAATGAAATAATATATGAAAGAGAGTGATAGAAGGGCAGAATGTTAGATGGGCCTGCGTGCCCAATTCTTAACCTTTTGAAAATAAAGTATGTTCGTTCGTACGTTCATTCGTTTTTCTCCCCATCTCCCCCTCTCTCTCCCTATCCCTCTCTCATTATCCCTCTCTCCCTCTCTCTCCCTGTACCTCTCCCTCTCGCTCTTTCTCTCTCTCTCTCTCTCTCACTCCCTTTCTCTCCCTCCCTTGTTTTCTCCCTCCCTCTCCCTCTCTTTCTCCCTCCCCTCTCCCCCTCTCCTTCCCTCCCCGCTCCCCCTATCTCCCTCTTTCTCTCCCTTATCGCGCACCAATACCCCACCAAGCGGTGCATACCCAGCCAATCTGTCCGCCTGCTCTCTCCCCACCTCACCAACATATAAGGAGATTGTTTTGATTTCGCACTACTGACCAGCTCCGTGGCGAGAGTTAACGGACGCGTGTCGTGATCCCGCATTCCCGTGTTTAAAACACACCTGCGCGTGATTTGGCAGCAGACCGCGTTGCATTGGTTTTTTACGAAATGGTATGAGTGCCGGTTGTTCAGAGAGCAATAGAAAACTACTGAACGTAAACTTGCCAAGACATCACAACAGCAAATAATGCAACGTCCTGTAAAGGATATGCAACTAACTGTTTTAAACTACTGACCAAGCTATCAATAATTCCCCACACACACACACACACGCACACACACACACGCACACACACACAAGATCGCGCGCGAGCACAGTCAAGAAATCATTTGTCCCACGTTGTTGGTCGCTTTCACCTGGTCTATCGTCAAGTTGTGAACGTAACATATTCAATGGCAACTAAAGAAGGTTAGGTCCAAGCAAAATTGGATGGCAGAAAATTGGAAGTGGGGGCGTGTCACAGTTGTGACTTAAAGGTCGTTAATATGCTATCAGACATGTTGCATTATAATGCAATGACAACATTTCGGTGATATATAAGCCCATGGCACATACGGGAAGTCACTAAAGACGATTAATCATCCCATGACAGTTAACCAACTAAGACTGTCCAATCTTCTAACCTTTAACCTTTCCTTTGCTAATTCAACGAATGAATCACCAATGCACCAGACGTAGATCGTAAGCTTGACTAGAAACCGGCACAATAAACAAAATCGACGTTGCGGCTAAAGCCTTCGTCAGCACAGAACAAGCAATCACAAACCGACACACACCTACATGAAAAACACTACATGAAAATATTAAGGTTACTCAAACGCTGGTGGTTCTCAAACACATCAAGATCTGAACACGCCCATTGCTCTAACCTTGTCGGTTGGTTCTATAGACGTGCTATTACACAGATATCTATGACACAGGCTATCTGGTAGAATAATAATTGAGGGAAGATTACAACAATAGATGTTCATATACAACGTAGCTTGTGTCGCTGACCGTTTGGGAATCTCTATCCAAATAAGGCAAAAGACCCTACCCAATAGTATCTCAGTAAACAGTGTCTATAAAATTTTGGCTCGTTTAAGTAAATAAGTCTACAGGAATGCTCCCGATAGCAGAGACTAGGAATCCAATTGGGCGGACAACAGATGACAGTTAGTAAAGGCAAGTCGCGTATATAGGAAGCCCAAACACGGGACTAGAAACTAGCCATAATCCTCTTTGGACAACAATCACCTTCAAATTAATATTCAATGTGTGGCTGACTCAGTCACAAGATTATTAATCTGAGCCAGGCGATGGACCCGACTATAGCTTCTCTTCTGGAGTTGAACGGGGTAGGAGTAATGGTAGAATGGAAGGTTGTAGTTCATTTGGGTAGGATGCATTGTCTATATGTTTGGCGCCCTTGTATGCTAGTGACTATTAATTTAATAATTAATTAATATTGTCACACCTTCACTCACACACCTTGTGTTCAAAAGAATTTAGTTTAGTCGACGGATCAACATTACAGCACATGGATGTAACCCATAAGTGCTCCGTTATACTCCTAACTCAAGCTTAAGTCCGGATATTCTCAGCTCAGTGCTGAGTCAAGTCACTCCACCATACCTCAAATCACACCACCATACATCACGTTACTCCACCACATCTCCAAGTCACTCAACTGCATCTCCAAATCACTCCACCACATCTCCAATTCACTCCACCATATCTCAAGTCACTCCTTCATACCTTAAGTCACTCAACCATACTTCAAGTCACTCCAGCATACCTCAAGTCACTCCACCATACCTAAAATCACACCTCCATACATCAAGTTACTCCACTGCATCTCCAAGTCACTCCACAACATCTCCAATTCACTCCACCATACCTCAGATCACACCACCATACCTCGAGTCACTCCACCATATTTCCATGTCACTCAAACATGCCTCCATGTCACCCCATTAATATCTTACTTACTAAGTAGACATAAAAACAGTCTAAACTCATAACACTTTGATTGTTTATACTTTTATTATTAGATATATCTGGCAATAAAATTGTATGTGCACGGGGTTGCCTCCATGTTGCAAAGCAGACTATTACATATTAATAATAATAAAGAACAGAGACAAATAAATATTGCCAGCAATAGCTTCACTGACACAATCGAAATCATAATGTACAATTGTCACACATCTAACAGCTGTATTAAAAAAAAACACGAAAATGTCATGGTTTATGGTTAACTTGTGAGTGAGTATGTACAATTATTGAAAAAAATGTTAAGGCAACATTTTTGGATTGAAAGTGACCGATTAACTGACAATGCAATATGCCGTTGTAAGGGTGATCTAACTGAAAGTAAATAATAATTGTTTCTAAGATAAAACACATTCCCTGTCTATTCTCATCAGATAATGGCGATTATTTTACACTGAAGCTAAATTATTAATAGAATCTGATATCCACTGACATACTTGCCAACGTGTACAATGAATGAATCCACAAAAAATATGAAGCAGACGGTAAGCTTTATTACAACACAATCACAGGCAACAAAATGGACGTTGTGGCCAAAACCTTCATCAGCACACAAACAACAAACATTTTACTTCATAATTTCGGTGGCAATTATTAAATTAATGTAAGTCAGTGCATGAAGTTTGTTAGGCTATTCATAAAGATAGTGTTTAAAATTTTCTTTTTAAAAAATTGGTATCTTGATAATTTTTAAGGCGTCTTTTTTTTTTTTGGAAAACAAGAAGCAATAATGTTCCACTTGTGCCATATTTAACAGAGGAGTTACAATAGCGTAACTGCTAGATACTCATCTGTTAGCCGCAATGCTCGTGGGTGCAAATCCACATCGGTGTGGATTTTTATAATTTTTTTATACATAGAACATGTTACACTAGTTGTCTTATACATAAAACGTTTGACTAACTAAATCTGGTACTCATGTTGCCAGATCTGTTGCCATGTAATCTAATAAAATTCCTAAATAATAAATATACAGGCACATTAACTTGTAGTTTATCAAATGCCACTTGAAGTCACTCAAAAATGGTTGCAAATTTATCAGGTTCTACTTAGATTATCTCTAGCAGATAACAGTCTTCAAAATCACATTAAGTAAAATGTGTGACCTGTTGCTAGCATCAGAATAAGACAGTCATGAGAAAGAGAAAGTAAAGAGTACATTGTGACAACAGAAATGCTGGAGGGATTAAGAGGTGGGAGGAGACCAAGAGGGAAGATGCTGGATAGTTTTAATTCATGGAATGGAGGAACATTGGTAGCAGAAATTATTGGCAGTATATAAGATAGAAGGCTGGGGACAGGCGTGATCACCAACATCATACAGTATGAATTATAACAAGATTCCAATCCAGTATTTCTACTCGTCTGCAGATCTGTTGTCTTCTAGAGTAGCTGGAGCACTAGTGATGGACAAGGCTGCTCTGTGAACAACTGCTCGTTGAAGATACAAAAACAGATGTTCTATGAATAACTGCTAGTTGAAGGTACAAAGGCAGATGTTCTATGAATAACTGCTAGTTGAAGGTACAAAGGCAGATGTTCTATGAATAACTGCTAGTTGAAGGTACAAAGGCAGATGAAGCAATATATTTAAACGTGCTTTAACTTGGTTTTGAGACATCTGCACATCTATGGACTTGTCCAGAGTGCAAAGATGATGCCCCAACAGGCATCTAACTAACTAACTAACTAACTAACTAACTAACTAACTAACTAACTAACTAACTAACTAACTACTAATAACTAACTAGGGTTTAATTGTGAGTCCAGCAAGGAGAGATGTATGAGAGGATGATTCTGATGTTTTTTTACAATTGATGTGCTAATGGAGTGATCAGCATCTACATCTTACAACATTTGTTGAAGGAGACGGGACATCTATGGATTTGCCCAGAATGCAATCTTGTGGATCCTTAGAGACCAAGACCACAAGATATTTCTACATCACCTCCGGTAATCTGTGTCATTTTTAGTTATGAGTGGGTCTGAAGTAAAGAGCTTCAAACCACTATTACTAATAATCACCAGAAATGTACCCCCAAAAGTTAATTTACAAAAACATGGTTAATTTTTTATGTACATCTCGCCACACACATTGGCTCAAATTTTGATCAGCTGTGTCCCTATTTTCTAGTCATACATACTCATATCTTCATTATTCACATTCTATCAATGCCAACATTTAGACATCATGAATTCTGTTATACTTTCACATTTCTTTAATATTATTCCACTTACTATGCTCCAGGTTTTCAATTTCACTAATCAAAAATACCAAGCCAAACAAGAAATAGTCTTCTAGTCTCTACTTCCTTCTTCTCACTTTTATAAGTGCCAAACAATACATGTGTGTTTATTTATGAACAAGCCAAATGAAGAACTATTTAAATATGGAATGGTGGTCATGAAAAAATCACAACAGAAAGCATAAATCAAACATGACATCCACAAAACTGAAGCATAAATTAAAGCATAAATATAAAACAAAAATGGAAGAGTCACTGCTACAATGAAAATGAGATAATATGTACAAAGACTTTTGTAAAAATGGCAAGTTAGTCTAACACATTTCACATTTGCATGAAAAAGTTTGAAGGAAAAGAAAACGCACTTTTTTTTAATTTGTAGTTGACAGAAAACTATATACATGGAAACACTTTAGTTAGACATAACTTGCCATTCTGCCAGGTTGTATACAGACCTGGGAGAAGCATTATTCTGATGAGGCATGAGAGCAATATTCAACATCTCTGTAGGGAAATGGTGTGGAGGGTAGAGGTGGTGTTTGTGTAAAAACTGAATTAATGAACTAATATACATATGTGGGTGGTCACAAGGTTAGGATATTCACCTCGTATATTGTGATATGTGGGTTGTAATCCTTGGTAAGACCAGGGATTTGTATGTATCAGTGGTGAAACAAAAATCCTATTCTGTACTTTGTGTGAAGACTGCTTGGGAAAATGGTCTCATTTGGTCTCAACTCTTGAAACGCCCTCCAAGCAGACACCATCAATGGTGCACATGTCATAATAATGGGTTTTTTAGAGAGAATTTACACGTGAGAGTCTGTTTGTTTTTGTTTTTATTTTTTCTGTCAAACAACAAGTGCAATCATCCTCATGTATTTCAGCCCATGAACCCATTGTGGAGCTTCCTAAACATGTCATTTTATGTTTGAATGTATTGTGGCTTTCATTAATTCCATGCGTTTCTGCATTGTTAGATCTATGCAGGATGCTGAATGAGAGGAGACCTGTTGGACAATTAGCGTTGATGGTGAATTAAAAGAAAAACTATTGATCTATTGGTGTTGATGTTGTATTAAGAGAACTATTTGACTATTTTTGTTGATGCTGTATTGAGAGGAGAACTATTGGACTATTTGTGTTGATGATGTATTGAGAGAACTATTGGACTGTTAGTGTTGATGCTAAATTATTGAGAGAACTATTGGACTATTAGTGTTGATGCTAAATTATTAAGAGACCTATTGGACTATTAGTGTTGATGCTGTATTGAGAGAACTATTGGACTATTAGTATTGATGCTGTATTGAGAGAACTATTGGACTATTAGTGTTGATGCTAAATTATTGAGAGAACTATTGGACTATTAGTGTTGATGCTAATTTATTGAGAGAACTATTGGACTATTAGTGTTGATGCTGTATTGAGAGGAAAACTATTGGACTATTAGTGTTGATGCTGTATTGAGAGAACTATTGGACTATTAGTGTTGATGCTGTATTGAGAGAACTATTGGACTATTAGTGTTGATGATGTATTAAGAGAACTATTGGACTATTAGTGTTGATGCTAAATTATTGAGAGGAGAACTATTGGACTATTAGTGTTGATGATGTATTGAGAGAACTATTGGACTATTAATGTTGATGCTGTATTGAGAGGAGAACTATTGGACTATTAGTGTTGATGATGTATTGAGTGAACTATTGGACTATTAGTGTTGATGCTGTATTGAGAGAAGAACTATTGGACTATTAGTGTTGATGCTGTATTGAGAGAACTATTGGACTATTAGTGTTGATGATGTATTGAGAGAACTATTGGACTATTAGTGTTGATGCTAAATTATTGAGAGGAGAACTATTGGACTATTAGTGTTGATGATGTATTGAGAGAACTATTGGACTATTAGTGTTGATGCTGTATTGAGAGAACTATTGGACTATTAGTGTTGATGATGTATTGAGAGAACTATTGGACTATTAGTGTTGATGCTAAATTATTGAGAGAACTATTGGACTATTAGTGTTGATGCTAATTTATTGAGAGAACTATTGGACTATTAGTGTTGATGCTGTATTGAGAGAACTATTGGACTATTAGTGTTGATGCTGTATTGAGAGGAGAACTATTGGACTATTAGTGTTGATGCTGTATTGAGAGAACTATTGGACTATTAGTGTTGATGCTGTATTGAGAGAACTATTGGACTATTAGTATTGATGCTGTATTGAGAGAACTATTGGACTATTAGTGTTGATGCTAAATTATTGAGAGAACTATTGGACTATTAGTGTTGATGCTAAATTATTGAGAGAACTATTGGACTATTAGTGTTGATGCTGTATTGAGAGGAGAACTATTGGACTATTAGTGTTGATGATGTATTGAGAGAACTATTGGACTATTAGTGTTGATGCTAAATTATTGAGAGGAGAACTATTGGACTATTAGTGTTGATGATGTATTGAGAGAACTATTGGACTATTAGTGTTGATGCTGTATTGAGAGAACTATTGGACTATTAGTGTTGATGATGTATTGAGAGAACTATTGGACTATTAGTGTTGATGCTAAATTATTGAGAGAACTATTGGACTATTAGTGTTGATGCTAATTTATTGAGAGAACTATTGGACTATTAGTGTTGATGCTGTATTGAGAGAACTATTGGACTATTAGTGTTGATGCTGTATTGAGAGGAGAACTATTGGACTATTAGTATTGATGCTGTATTGAGAGAACTATTGGACTATTAGTGTTGATGCTGTATTGAGAGAACTATTGGACTATTAGTGTTGATGCTAAATTATTGAGAGAACTATTGGACTATTAGTGTTGATGCTAATTTATTGAGAGAACTATTGGACTATTAGTGTTGATGCTGTATTGAGAGGAGAACTATTGGACTATTAGTGTTGATGCTGTATTGAGAGAACTATTGGACTATTAGTGTTGATGCTGTATTGAGAGAACTATTGGACTATTAGTGTTGATGATGTATTGAGAGAACTATTGGACTATTAGTGTTGGTGATGTATTGAGAAGAGAACTATTGTACCATTAGTATTGATGCTGTATTGAAGGAAGAACTATTCGACCATTACTGTTGATGCTGTATTGAGAGAACTATTGGACTATTAGTGTTGATGCTGTATTGAGAGAACTATTGGACTATTAGTGTTGATGATGTATTGAGAAGAGAACTATTGTACCATTAGTATTGATGCTGTATTGAAGGAAGAACTATTCGACCATTACTGTTGATGCTGTATTGAGAGGAGAACTATTGGACAATTAGTGTTGATGATGTATTGAGAGGACTATTGACAAAATTAGTGTTGATGCTGTATTGAAGGAAGAACTATTGGACTGTTATTATTGATGATGTATTGAGAAGAGAACAATTGGACCATTAGTATTGATGCTGTATTGAGGGAAAAACTATTCGACCATTACTGTTGATGCTGTCTTGAGAGAACTATTGGACCATTAGCTTTGATGTTGCATTGCTAAGTGAGTTAATGTACTATTTGTGCCAACACTGTATTTTCAGGATAACTGTCATGCAATGCTAATCTTTTGGGTAGTTGGTTTGAGTTAAGTCAAGACCCGCCGTCATAGCATTCAGGACATTCCCATATATGCTCCATCCTCATCTTAAACGGTCGGCAAAGAGTCCAAATATGAACGATCCCAATATCAGTCTGATTATGTGTCAATCTGGCCTTTCCTCTGAGTCCTGAGTGTTGGCCAGATACTCTTGTCACCTTGGGTAGTGGGATATGATACCTAGCCGTCTCAGATAACATTAAAATAATAGGAGGTCCTTGGGCAAGCTATGCATGCATGTTTTAAAATCCAAATCTGTTGGAAATTACAAAGAGTAGGTAATAAAGCCACTGCTCTGGCAAACATGTTAGGAAAGAAAACCCACATATAGGCAGACAGAACCCGTTACATTGGATGGAATGTTTCTAGAGGAAGCAAAGTTTAAATACATGTTTGCCAAAGTCTGACACACTGAATTCTGAGGTGTATAACTGGGTATAATGCACCCCCTTTGGTTGAGGAGCAAAGACAAAGAAGATCTTTGCATGCTTGTTCTATAGGTGTTTTTCTTGATTATCCCTGGTACTTTTCCAACATAGTGCTCTTTTTGGTGTTTCTTCACATCTTAGAATGTGTGCAAATCATGAGAGCCTTCTTGAATGAAAGGACAGCACGGATCATAGCTGACTCTCCTATCTCTTTATGCTATAATGTAGTATATGTGAGGATATCACCATGGAACTACATTTATCTTTGTTGTAACTCTGTGAGTTAAAGTGATATGACCTAACATTTCAAAGCAAAATTCAAACCACCTAAAATTGGAACTGTGAATGCTAAATCTTTATGTTAATGCAAAAGTTGGATAGTAATATTGTTCATGGACTTACACAATCAATAAAAACATGCATTTATGAACAATAAAACCACATCTGGGAGCTGTAGTTATAAAGTGGCTAACATGTTCATCTGCTGGACACGGGAGTCTCTGTGACGAAGTGGTCAAGCCATTTGACTCGGGCTCTGAAGTGGGTTCGATTTCGGGCCGCGTCCTTCGGTTCACGAGTGAAATTTTTCGGAGTGGCTACCAGGTCGACCCATTCTAAACTGGCTGCCAGTAAATATCATGGGAACTAAAGGCAGCCAGCAATATATTCTTATGTTCAGCTAGAGAAAGACAACACTTTTCACTTATGATGTCTGTGTTTTGTCTCGGCTTATATTGAGTAACTTTTGCTCAAGTTCTCTCACATGCTGGTCAAGTGACCTTGCACACACATAGTAGATACCACAGAATGTGATAGCTTGGTCATGCGTACCACATGCCAGATGGACACATCCCAAGTGTCATTCTTTGTGGGCAGTTGGAAAATGGTGCCAAAGAATTGAATATCTGTAGCTATGATTCAAAGATAATTGCAAATGAGACATGAAAATGTTAGGGAAAGACACTATAAGGTTCTGTCAGCCAGCTACTGAGTTAAGTGCATGGAGAACACTGTGAGATGTGGATTTCATGTGGAATGCTTTTACATCTGTTTGCAGTGGTTTGTATTGTGAACTGCATGTTCAGAAAAATGGTGGAAGACCATTTGTTGAACTATCAAGTTTTATCTTATGCAATAATGTGTGTGTTTAACTGCTGGATTTCCAGTGACTGCCATTTCCACTAATGATGAACTGCAATTATAGTGTTGGACTGTTGTTGTGTTGGCACTGTGGCAGTGGATTTATTCGTGTATGCCTGTGTGTGCAGTTGGTTTGTCAGAACTGCTGTCTGTTCCACTTTTCACATGGGATTTTGTGTGCTATTCGCTGGCACAGGCACAGAGCATTATGGGGTGATCCTTTGCTGTGAAGTTGGAACCGTGACTAACGAATAACTAACAACAACTAAAATGTTTGTGACCGCATTTTGAGTTTGGTGCAAAGAGCTCTACTGCAACAAACAGAGGAAATAAGAACACGCCAAATAGAACACCAAGCTATGTGGATATATATATCATTACTATGTGCCTTGCCAGCTGACATAGGTGTTTATATCTCTTCACAGATCTCGGTCCTTGGTGCTCTGGATCAGCTTTGGTGATGATATTCCTCCAAGCCATCGTCTCAATTCATCCTGTATCATTTCTCATAGTCTGCCGCTGTCTCTTCTCCCAATGACCTTTTTGATTGCCACAGCATTTTCTGATGCCCCTCTTCTCATTATGTGACCAACGAATGATGTTTGCCTTTCTCTTATAGTTGTATATATTGTTCTACTCTCATTAGTCTCTACTGGATAGGATAATTGTTGTTAGTTACTCTGGTAGTCCAAAGTATTTTATATATATAAGATAGCTACATAGATAGTGAGCAAACAAAAAACACACACACATAAATTATCACAACACACCCTGAAGAGTATAGTCTAATCTACAGTGATCAATGTTTCAGATGACTTGAACCACCACAGTTGCTTTCATTTGTATCATTAAGATATACACTGTCAATTGCCTGGTTAAGATCAATCATGTGCCATGCCGGAAAGCGTGGGTGGTCATGACTCGCCATTTCATTCGATCACCAGAGTCGTGGATCAGCTCAGTGTTCCTGTCTCGTCCATGCCATGTGGCCAAGCCATCCAGGTATTTTCCTCTCGGTCTTCCTCTTAATCCCTTCGATCTTGCCAGTTGTCACAAATTTCTCCAATCCATTTCTTCTCATAACATGTCCAAAAAATGTTGACTGTCTACGTCTAATTTC
Source organism: Cepaea hortensis (assembly GCA_963921405.1). Lineage (NCBI taxonomy): Eukaryota > Metazoa > Mollusca > Gastropoda > Stylommatophora > Helicidae > Cepaea > Cepaea hortensis. The sequence continues at coordinate 26,790,888 of OY992887.1, read as the reverse complement.
TCTAATCAATTTACGATTGTCATTTGTCTCCTGTAGTACTTGGTCATTGGTTTTTCTGTCTGTCCATGGTATTCTTTGCATTTTCCTCAGAAACCACATTTCTGCAGCCATCAGATGTTTTTCAGCTTGACTGCTCATTGTCCAAGTTTCACATCCATACAAAAGAACAGGCTCTATGTATCCCCTCAACACTCTTTTTTCTTGTTTCAATTGACATCTTTTTATTGGTCAGAATGTTTTTAATCTTACTAAAGGCTACTTTTGCAATGGCGATTCTTGTTCTAATCTCGTCAAGGCCTCTCCCATCAGATGTTCCGAGATAATTGGTTAAGATACACTCTGTTATTTGTATAAGTAAAATACACTTTGTTATTTGTATGATTAAGATGCATGCTGTCATTTGTATGATTAAGATGCATGCTGTTATTTGTATGATTAAGATGCATGCTGTCATTTGTATGACTGGAGGTAAGCATGGCTGTATGGATAAGAATGCTTGTTCTTAAACATCCGATGTGCTGATGCCAAGGTAAGAGGTTTCAACCCCTACACCGGATAGTTGGACTATAATGTTGACTTCTTGTCCTTGACTTTGGGATTTAAATTACAAGTACCTCTGAAGTTGGAGTGGGTTCACTTGATAGCGAGGGACACTGGTAACAGGGAAAGCTAATTCACATGCAAAATTCAGTCCAGTGTTACTAGGAGCAATGTATATGGACTACACTTGAGTTTGAAGCGAGCGAGAGCATCCATAAAGAATGTGTATAATTAAGATGCACACTGTCATTTGTCTAAGTAAGATACACACTGTAATTTGTATGATTAAGATATAAAGTGGCATTTTCCTGGTTAAGATACATGCTGTCATTTGTATACTTAAGATACACACTGTCATTTGTCTGAGTAAGATCCACACTGTCATTTGCCTGGTTAAGATACACACTGTTATCTGCCTGGTTAAGATACACACTGTCGTGTGTGATAAAAAAACAGACTGGCATATTGTGATCATAAGAGAGATTGTCATTTGTCTGATTTTAATTAATGAAACAAACAAGTATTTTACAATCCTGAGGGGGAAATAACCAGCACAAACACATGTGCACACTTTACAAGGACCTCAAGCCAGGTGAATAGAAACCACAATGGGAGAATGAATAAAATTACAGTAATAATTGCTCAAAACTGTATTAATAAATACATGAAAACATGTCACATGTGTCCAACTTTTTCATTTTAACAACCTTACACAAAAGAATACAAACACTGATAAGGAAATTAAAATAAATTATAACAATTCAAATTACTGTGTGAAAATGTGTGTTGTATATTTCAGCTTGAAGAATTTATCTTATTGTTTTAATTTATCTTGTGTGATTTCTGCAGTATCATAGTAGATGAGATGCAGTGAAATATACCAGGCAATAAATCATGAAATCTATTATTAAATCTATTAAATTGTGAAATCTATTGACATCTGTTCTTCATTGTTTTTTTAATAACTTATAACACACAATATATGAACAATGACACATACCCAGATATTTTAAGAGTAAATGATAAAGGAGAGGTTTGTGACTTCCAAGTACAGTAGTAATAAGCAGTAGTTTCAGTGTATTGATGCAAAATCTGGAAAAATACATTTAAAATTAGACACTGTCAGACCAAAACAGATACTAAATTTCTAGGGATGAAAATGACAAAAGAAGGGAGGGTGGTCAATGGTAAAGTCACAGGAAACAAGATAAAAACTGTTTAAATGAGGCATCCACAACAGTGTTGACTCCTGCTGGATGGATACATCCCATAATGGTAATAAATGGCTCTCCATTTTCAGCCTTCTGTAACATGAATTAAAATAGCTATCTGGTAAGCAATGAAGTATTTGTCTCTTTCATTTTCTCATTAACTACATCTGATCTTATTTTACTTGCATGAATGTAGCACATGTTCATTTCTCACTTTTTTTTAAACAAACTTTCCTCCTACACAGTGAAATAGTGGATATACAAAATAGAACATAACTGGAATGCTTAGTTGTACAAAATGAATTAACTTCTTTTTAAATACAAACATGCAACAACAACAAAACTACCAGTGAAATAATCTACTTCATTTTTGTGAAAGCCAAAATATTTCACAGAAAAATGAAAGACAAAAAAAAAACAATCACATAGCTTTTATATTTTCGTAATTAAAAAAACTGGCAAATGGTACTCAGTGTAGAATAAGTTTGGCATGTGTCATTTATTGAACAAAATGCTTACCAGTTTTAGCGTCTAGCATGCTTGCATGCCAGGCCAGTGGTCGTGAGTTCAAATTTGAATCAATTTGGATTTTGTTTTAACTGATTCTGTGCCATACAAATATAGGGTGTATTTTTAATGACTGTGAGGTTTTTTTATAAGGATGCTTGAAGATCTCCAAAGTGATGGAAAAGACCTTAGACTTGTAGAAAAACTTATATTGGAAACAACAAGCTGCCATCAGAATTGATAGTGATGTAGGTTAATATCAGACTATTAATAGAGGCGTGAGACACGGATGTGTAATGTCTCCAAATCTTTTTTCCCTTTACGGTGAAAATATTTTCAGAAATATAGAAGATATGGAAGGAATCAACATTGGGGGACAATACATCAATAACATTAGATATGCAGATGATACTGTCTTGATTGCAGGCAATGAACAAGACCTGCAACATTTAGTAGATGTGGTTGTTACACACAGTGAACAACTAGGGATATAATTGAATAGTAAGAAGACACAGATTATGGTCGTCACTGGGAAGAAGGAAATGCCACAATGTGATATACAAGTAAACGGGCATATTCTTAAGCAAGTAAATCGGTACAGTTATCTTGGAACAGTCATAACATCTGATGGGAGATGCTTTGAAGAGATTAGAACAAGAATTGCCATTGCGAAGGTAGCCTTTTGCAAGATGAAAAACATACTGACCAATAAAAAGATATCAATTGAAACAAGAAAAGAATGTTGAAGTGCTACATAAAACCAGTACTTTGGTATGGATGTGAAGCGTGGACAATGAGCAATCAAGCTGAAAAACATCTGATGGCTGTGGAAATATGGATTCTGAGGAAAATGCAAAGAATACCATGGATAGACAGGAAAACCATTGAACAAGTCCAAGAAACAAATGAAAATCATAAACTGATTAGAGTCATTAGACATATTCAGTCAAAATATTTTGGGCATGATATGACAAGAAATGTCTTGGAGAACTTGGTGACAACTGGCAAGATCGAAGGGAAGAGACTAAGGGGAAGACCGAGAAGTAAATACCTAGATGGCTTGGCCACGTGGCATGGTTGAGGCAAGAACACGGAGCTGATCCACGACTCTGGTGATCGAGTGAGATGGCAAAACATGACTGCCCACGCTTAGGCATGGCACATAATGGATGGATGGAGGTTTTTGAAAACATTGCCATTCCAAGTTTTTTATTTACTTTTTATGTTGCATGAGTTCACAGAGGGTGAATGCAAAACTTGGAAAGGCAATATTTTCAAAACCCCACAGTCATTAAAAATACACCCTATAGTAGGTTTGGACAAAACATGGTACAAAATCAAATGAACAAATATCAAGTATTATAATGTAAGCTTCCATTTACTGAGCTTTGATACTGCGGAAAATACCCAAAAACAAAACAAATAACCCGATGACCCTAGAATGGTGATATATCATCCTTCTGTCCAAATGGGAGGTCACATTTGGCAATGTTTTATCCTTCGGCACAGAATCGGTTAACTAGCCTTGGCCTCCAAGTCAATCCAGTCTAAAATGTGTACCGGAAATGTCTTCAGAAGTTTAAGAAAAGCAGCCTTATTTGTTTGGCCATGTTGACTACTAAGTGCCAGTTAGTCTATAAAATTATAGGGTTACAGGATATGCCCAACATCCTTCACAGCATGTAAACAAGGGTCTTTTACTTACTTGCTTACTAACTTACCTATTTTTCAGCTGATTAAACTCTACAAGAAGATATTTGTTATTGTTTTCATGTTCATTGATTTAATTTTGATTGAAAAACATCTCTAAACACCTGGTATCAGAAAAGGTGGCACTAAATTATAATAATTTAGATATTAAGAACTAATTCATCCCCAAAATGTTTTGCCCAAAGGAGAATTAACCACTATAAAAAACAACAAGAGCATTGCTTGAACAGAGGCCAAATAACATAGGAGGAATGATCACTGGGAAGGCAGATTTTTTTTTTTTTTTTTTTTTAATATATGTTCTGACCAAAGAGCCGGCTCCATGGCCGAGGGGTTAGCAGCTTTCTCCGCTAACCCCGAATACTCTCGTCACGTGACGCGACGAGAATTAGCAGTGGTTCGAATTGCAAAAGTGATTTATGAGAGTATGGAGCCGGTCGCTCAGAAAGTCGTGGCGTGCTGATGAGCGTAATCTAGCCTAGGAATCAACATACAGCTGAAAGATGCTGGTGTTGACCGCAATATCCTGAAACAGGATGGAAACGCGGAAAAAAAAAAAAAAAAAATGTTCTGACCAAATGTAGGAAGTATGAAAACATATGCGGCGGTTGTGATTCTCGAGAGAGAGGGCTCATGATAGACAACATGTTGCTTGAAACTAAAAGATGCCCAGACCCACGTGAGTTATCTAACAAATCACACATGATAAACTGATTAAATAATAAACAATATAAAAAACACCAAAAATCTGGCAGTGTCTGAGAGTTTCTTTTATTTAATTATATGATGAAAGAAGATACAAGAAAGATTGTAGGATCCTTCGTGTAAAAGACTTCTTCTATGCAGTGTCTGAGAGTTTCTTTTATTTAATTATATGATGAAAGAAGATACAAGAAAGATTGTAGGATCCATTCGTGTAAAAGACTTCACATATAATTACAGGAGGCAGATGAGTAACTCCTTCATTTGCTGTCTTTGACTTCATTAACTCAACTCAGTTCACCACCAACATTGATGAATAGGTCAGTGGATGCAATTACAGCCTAGTTTTGATAGAGTTCACTGAGTCGTAATAACTATTGGGGGTCTCTATGGCAGAGTGGTCAAGCCATTTGCCTCACGCTTGAAAGATCATGGTTTGGTTTCATTTTCAAAGTCTTTTAGACCAAGAGTGCAGTTTTTCTAGAGACCCCTGAGGGTCTCGCTAGAGTTATGGAGTTTGTGTTTTGTGCAATGCTCTCAGCAGGGGGCTTGGTTGTTTGCGGAGACTAAGCCGCATGGGATAAAACATGATGCAATGAAGTTGATCCCCGCCTCTGCTTTTAATAAGAAATATGATCTCTAAATACTGTGGTATTATAAACCTATTTCATCTAATGTCTAATTTTCAAATAATGTACTAAATTAACTAGTTTCATTTCCATCATTGGTTTTGAATTTTGCAAATGGTTCCTCTGTGGTGAAAAGTATATCATCATAAAAAATTCAATTCAATTAACTCTTTCTCTGCCAAGTGCCTTTACATTGGCGCAGTAGACCGATTGTGACGCCCCTGTGCCAGAAAATCGACACAGTATAAACAGTGGTTTATTTGTCCCATTTCTTATGTTTCCACAATTTTTAGTTAACTTCAGTAACTTAAAAGTGAGACAGAAATATTTTCCAGTTTGAAACAGGCCACTGACAACCATATTTGTTCTTAGAAAGCACTTGATTCTTGATTTGAAATGACTGTTTTGATTTGAACTTCGAAATGACAACACCTTCTGGTTTTGGATCTCATATATTTTAATAAAATTACCGTTTTAAACAATTTTATATTATAGTTATAATGATTTCAGGGACTTTGTGAAAGATTCTACAACTGAAACCATGTGCAGTATTCAGTTAGTCAGTTAGATTATCTTGTAGTAATGGAAAACAACACTGAGAGCGAAAGTTTGTCTTAATATGTCATAATATGATGGCACATATCAAATTATGAATGCGCTAATGGGCCACATTTATGCCCCTAAATATGTTTTGCCTATCACAAAGTATTTAAGGAGTATTTAAATAATTAAACTTAAAAGAATAATAATTATAACTAAATAGAAAATAGTGTTTATATTCTTCTTCTCAGTACAATCTGTGTGGTGTATTACTGACATTTTCCATTTTGTGTGAAAAATTATGTGCTTCAAAATATTATGTTTTAAATAGGTTTTATTGGTGTTGTGGTGCAGTTCTTGTGATATTATTGAGCAAAAGTGGTGTGTGTAACAGTATTCAGCAAATTTAACTGGGTTAGCCGCAGTGGATTATAAATAACGCCTTGGTAAGTGAAATTGTAAAATAATTTTACCTTTTTAATTTCAATTGTTATTAATAAACCTCTCATTATTGTCATAATATTTCTAACCTATCAATTAATTATTAACACTGTCATGTTCCTTGTGCAATCCTCTTTAATTTGATATATAATACAATAGATCTGCTACCATTTTAACCATTTTAAAAGCATTATTGTGACACACCTCTACTTGCAGCAATTTTCTGCCATAAATTTCTGTTTGGTCAGGACCCAATTTTTGTTTGGCACTGAAAGAGTTCAACCACTACTAACATTTGTGTTTGGGTATTCCCTATGCAGCTAAATATAGTAGTCTCCTCATAGTCTTTAACTGAAGGAAACCAGAGGTTAAACTTTTAAATTTTATTTTGGTCTAATAATGGTCGCAGGGAATAACAGAGCCCATGGGAATATCGATACGTGAAGCCCATAAGCGGGCACTCTCCCACTGTTTATACTTCACCTTGACACCACAAGATACAAGAGGAACATGATGAGATGAGATGATATTTGGTATAAATACATGTGATTTATTAAATAAACAGCTAATCTAAATAGACATGCAGAAAAAAAAAAGAATCACAATGAATTGTTTGTTGTAGACTGCATGTAACAGATTTGTTTAATAAAATATAGCTGAAAGCAAGCCAACCAAAAGAAATCATGAAAACAAAATAAACGCTCCACAGACCTAAAGATGGAGGATATGATCTACTGTGGAAAGCAAATACAATATTTTATTTGTATTTCCTGTTGAAGCAAAATAAGTGCTTTTTTTAAAAATAGTTCCACATCTAATAAACAAACAATCATGATTAATGTATATGTGATAGAGATATGAAAGTAGCAACAGTAAAAAGCAACAAAGACATGATAAATATACACTGAACTTGTAGAAAATTGTCTTTAGTTTTCTTTTTTTTTTTATTATTTAGATAATCATATGTTAACAGGTAGATCGGTAATGAATTGATGAGAGTGATAACAATAACAAACACTGTTATAAAAATCAACATTATAATCTCTGTACTCTTTTGGAGTCAACTGTTGGAAGATTGAATGCCAATGTGTACAAAATGTAGCATTTTCAAAAGCATGAATACAAACAGTGAAAACTTATGGCTAGTCCAGAGAACAGAAATAACAACATATAATACAATCATTTGTATGAGAAGTAAAGTGCTAAACCACATTCATTGCCCAGTAGTAAATTAATGTAATACAAATATAAATCCAGTGTCATGTCTTAATATTGCATATTTTTATTACATAAATTCAGTACCGTCTATTTTTAAACAAAACTTTCCTTGAAAAGCTACCATGCATAAATTATGTCAGGCATAAATTTACATTCAACAGTATCAAATTAGCCATGTCAATCATACTTGAAAGATGTCTATTTTTGTTTCATTGCTTATTTACAAAGATAAAACAATTATACCATTCAATCAACAAAGAAAAATATGTGTGGATAGATAATAAATGGTAAAAATCACCGTAAGCACTGTCACAAGAAACAAACTGTCTTTACTACATCCACTTAAAATGCATACAATATAAATATATAAATACTTTGAATATATATATATATATATATTCTCAAAGTTTACATTCATTTGAAAAATGCTTCAACTTAATTGGTAAATGTTAAATAATCTCCCTTACTTGTCACATAAGTCAAATATATATATATATGTCTGTTCGTCAATGTGATGATCTGAAAGTTAAAGTTCATTGTGTTTTTTCTTTTTACAAATCTATGCACATATTTATTTACATAGTCTGAGAGTTGATGTTTAGTTGTTTAGAAGCATAAATGTGTCTAAACAGAGTTCATGGGAATCTCGATTCATGAAGCCCATAAACAGGTACTCTCCCGCTGTTTATGCTTCACTTCGACACAAGGTACAAGAGGAACAAGATGAGATTAGAAGCATAAATTTAAACAAAGAAACAAATTACTATAATTTTTGCTCTATAATAATACTAATAATTGTAAAACTGAAGAAAAACAAGACGTGTGTTACATTACTGAAGCATTAATCATAATTACAGAAATAGACGATCATTGCTGTTGGTTGTACAGATGTGGTTTCACTGCTGTTGCTTTTACAGACATGGTTTCATTGCTGTTGGTCAAACCAAGCAAAATAAAAGATAAAAAGGATGCATTCTTCTTCAGCTGAGGTGTTATATGAGGAGAAGTGATAGTACCACAACGGAAGTGCCATCATGCCTTTTGCATAGCCATAGCCCAATTTGGTTGCCCTTTCCTCATCCAGCTCATATATGGCTTCATGAAAGCTTTTTGTGTATGACAGCTGTTGCTCTTCGGGAATCAGTCTTGGCTGGCAGGTAATCTACAGTCGTGAATCCATGGTGTGACTATGTCCATTTCTAGAACATGAAAACTGGGACAAGTGGAACAGACATCTTGAATACCATCTTGAATGATTCCCATGGCAGAATGGTAACATGTATGGCGCACGTGAGCTGTTACTTAATTCTAAGAAGGAATGACAGGCCAGCATGGAAAAGATTTGGACTTTACTGTTATTTCCCAAAGAATACAACTGACCAGTTAAGTAAAGATTTCTAGAAATCATCAAAGAAATAATAAACACTCAATATCCAGATATGGTCAAGAAACGGCTTAGCAGAGTGTAAAATGATGGCTCAGTTTAGAAATTGCAGAAAATACATTATCACCAAGATTAACAGTGGAGATGACAAAGAATGTTGATGATGGTATGAACTAACAAATCTGTTAGCAACCCTCGTAAAACAAGTTTTATACCAGATGTGATTTCTGAGATGAATGTTGCAAATACTTCAGATTGCCAAAGTAATCAACTATAGAAAAGCGAATGTAAAGTGTGAAGCCTTCATTTATGCTTGGTCATAACTTTATAAAGTGGAGTGATGGGCTCCCTTACTCCTAGAGCTGATCATGTACACATTCAGTCACTACTAAGGTTCAAAGCCTAGCTTAGGACCACTGTTCTGATAAGCTACTGCACTAACCATTGAGCTGTTACAGTTTAAACATTGTTAAATAAACATAAAACATAATAATGTCTCTGAAAAATTAAAAGTGCAGATTACCAATAAGTAAAAACTGCACTGAAGCATCACAAAAATAAAACTTACAAACACATGAAAATTATGTAATATACATAAATAATTATAGTCTGTACAGCCATATAGTTCTTATACCAAAAGGAACTTCTAATATGTATATAACTGTTTTTAATTGTTTATAATTAACTGATTCAGTCCCAAACAAAAAGTAAGTTTGGACCAAACATGGTACACAATCAAATGAACAGGTATTATAATGTAAATTTCCTTTCACTGCACATTGAAATTGTGGAAGATACTAAGAAACAAACAAATAACGCGATGACCTTAGTAGGGCAATATATCATCCTTCTGTTCATTTGGGAGGTCACATTTTATCCTTGGGCACTGAGTCAGTTAAATAAATCTTTGATACATTACTTAAAAATACATCTCAATTTATTTACACACTCAGATCATCATTTGTCTAAATGCACAACATGAACCACCTGTAATGAAAATATCTATGTTTTCATAATGTCTTAGTTCAGCATAGTGGTGCCCTGCATTGCATAGTTAACATTACAGAAATAAGAGAGGACATACCAACATTTTCTCAAACCAAACTTCACCAAATTTGCTAATTCTGCCTTAAGGTTTATAAAAGGGTCCTTTGCTCTACTTACTGACATTTGCTGATTAAAGCAGACCTGGGCTGCGTCTAATATGAGCGCCAGGAAATGTTCAAGAAAGTAAAGGCGGCCAATGTTATACTGACTATTTCATCAATCTTGTGATGATTGGTTCATTAAAATATGGGGATAGCACCATATATAGGGTATATTTTTTATGACTGTGCAGTTTTTGAAAATATTGCTGTTCCAAGTTTTGTATTTACCTGTTATGTTGCATGAACTCCACAGAGGTGAATACAAAACGTGGAATGGCAATATTTTCAAAAACTGCACATTCATTAAAAATATACCCTGTACCTAGGGAGGTGTGGTAGTCAAGAGGTTAGATACTCATCTGCCAGCTCAGTATTCATGGGTTTGAATCCACATGGAGACAGGTGTTTCATCTACCTGGGCACCCAGGTCCACCCAGCATAAGTTGGGTGCCATGAAAGTTCTTGGGAAGTGAAGGCTGCTGGGATGGTCACATGACCCATCGGGTGATGACTGGTCCATACAAATATGGATCTAGCACCACATGCCCAGTGTGCTGTTATCATCATCAAGTGCCTTGCTGACTGGCGTGGGTGATCATGCTTATCCACATCTCACGTTCTCCAACGACATGTATCAGTTCATATGCTGAGGCCCTTCCATGCCATGACACAAGACTGTTAAGAATTGTCTCTTGCTGTCTTCCTCAATCTCTCTTTCCACAAATCTTTTCAGCTGTCACAATGTACTTAAGGGGTGTAACAGGGACTTAACTACATTTAATATGTCTTTAGGCATGAAAGGGGGTCATCTACAGGTGCTCTGCATTCATCTTAATATATACCCAATATATCTCAACATGTAGAAATGGGTCCTATTACTTTTTCTTTACATTTTCTGTGAAGATGCAATTATATAATCATAGCAAGTTTTACCTGTATCATGCCTGATGATAATGTTTGCTCTGAGACTATGTCATGGATGGTGCTATGGTAGAATTGTGGTAGTGACTCAGCTTATCATGATAGTTACTGTTATTGGCCCCTTGCCGTTTTAACAGACGACAGTTTGTAACATTTTGTTTAAAAACAAAATGGCAAAATAACTTCTCCATAGCACAAAGCCCGGGCTAAATTCTAGAGACCACATGTTGCCCATGCAGCATAATCCCTGTCTCGGCCTGCATAGTTTACTCCAGGGATAAGGTGACACCAATACATACGGAACAAGTCAAGCTACCGGATCAGCAAAGCATCGCTTTAACTGTCTGCCTATCAAGACAGTAGACAGGAGTTAAATCCCCATTAGTGGTTAAGTCATCACATATTTCAGTCACAAACGTTCTACACTGCTAAACTGTTGTTAAACTTTTCACAATATTTGTATCATTCTTGATCAGTTTTCTTGTGTAGCTCCAAACACAACATGCTATAACATTTCACTTTAACTCTTGAAGGATGTGAATATGCTCGTGAGTTTTAATTTACTGTTCACATTAACTGATTCAGTGAAAACAAAATTAATAACACGATGATCCTATATGGCTACATAACGTAAAACAGGAGGTCACATGTGGCGAAATATTATCCTTCGGCACTGAACCAGTTAATGATTAATCATTACTTCCATGGTTGTAAATATAGGGTGTATTTTTAATGATTGTGCAGTGCTTGAAAATATATTGTTCCAAGTTTTGTATTCACCCTCTGTAAAGTTCATGCAACATAATAGGTAAATGCAAAACTTGGACAGGCAATATTTTCAAACACTGCACAGTTATTAAACATACACCATGTACTATACTGATAATATAAGTGGGGAAAAGGGGGGTGTCCTCTAAGAGTACTGCAGAGCTTGAGAAATGCCATCATGGTCTCATAACTCAAGGAAAGGAAAATTCAAACTGCACCTACATGTGGTAGAGGATGGGAAATACACCACAGCTCTGTCAACCAAGTATCCATAGTGATGAGTGGATAACTCTGCAGCCGAGCAGAGCAGAGCATTCACGTCTCCTGACAGTCGGAGATTGCTGCCAAAGGCAGAGTAAAAATACCCCCATGTGACTATAAAAGTCAAGATTAAACCACCACATAATCTTCCCAAGATTTCATGGAATTCTACAGATCATTAAAGGGGATTTTTTAAATGTATAACCACACCACAGCCAAAAGTCGAATAGAGTTATCCCATCTTGAACATATGGAAATATCCACCCCCAAATGTTAGCTCTTAACCTTTAAGAGTTGAAGCCGGTAGTCATCCCTGATTATCCACTTAACTTCAGACAGAGAGCAATCATCCTCTTCTAGTAGATAATGTACAAGATACACTTTCAAACTCTTTCAGTTATTCAGGACTCTTTGAACCATTCAATTATTCTCTCTCACATAAAATTTATATTGTTGATTCAGTGGGCTGTGGCGGAGGTAACTGTTTACTTTGGTAGATACCAATGAAGGAGCCATCCTCATTGAAATATGTAACATCTTCTTTTCCATACTCCCCTAAACTTTCATCATCGCCTCCAATTGGAGCATCGTCATATTCAGGGTCTCCTGGAGGTTTCATGTCTGGATAGTCAGGGAGATCATCATAGACACTGAGAAAGAAATAGAAACAATGTACGTTTATGAAATTCTGAGTATCATGCCATGTGCAACTATGATATTTACAAGAAAAGTTACAGTGAAATAGAAAACTAAATGCATTAGAATTTATTTGACTTTGTTGGGATCATACAGGTCAAGAATCTGTTCCCTTCTCTGCTATCAGAGCTTATGAAGCTACTTGCAGGTAGCAATGGTATCCAAAAACGGGGTTTGCTACTGCCGAGCTTACAACGGAGTGCAAATAAAACACAAAATTTGACTGAGAATATAAAAAACATACAGATATAGGTGAACATTTCAACCGAAGACAGGACAACAAGAACAAAATGATGAACGAATTATAAATGAACCACAAAGATATATGCTTCCCTCTACTCTATCTGATCCAGAAAAATTAAAATGGGAAAATGAAAATAGGCAGTGTTTGGTTTTGGGGTTCTCACCAACAGATTTTTGCACATGTTAAAAGGCTGTCATGATGTTTATAATTCTTATATTTATTACATTTCTTCTGTCAGTTCTTATTTTATTTCAAGGGTTTTTAGCACTACTATACTTCTGTGTTTTTGTTTCCAAGAAATGTGACCTATTTTGCTATGTATCTACATTTCTAGGGACTCCGTTTAATTTCCGAATTGCTTGCTCATTGTCCACACACTTTCAATGCATTGTCCATCCTGACCATATACTGTCCACATGTCGTGGTATACTTTAACACCCTTCCAGTTGCTTATGCAAAAAGTCTAGTATTACGGATGGAATTATAAATGTTTTATACTCTTAACCCTAATTTTATGGAATGCCTGTCAGGAAATTATTTTGGGGGTGAAATTGGTAGAGGACACCGGCCAAATTTGCCTAGTCACGATACGGACAGCATCATAGCAGTGGGGGGTCAAAGGGTGACCAATGAAACTCAACCATCGGCCAATCAGAATGCCACCCGGTCACGAGAGGATGGCCACGGACTCGCCTAAAGAGAGCCGGTCTTTTTTAGTTTACGGCGGTGGGAGAGAGAGGTTCAGCTCCATTTTGGCCGCAATTGATAAACTTTAAACCAGACCAAATTGATCAAGAGAGCAAGGCTCATGCCGTGTAGATAAATAAAGTAGTAGGGTGAGTTGGAAATGTACATATCAATATTTATATGCATTTAGTTGTACTAATAATCCAGTTCTTTCACAGCCTTAGACACTCACAGGGCTAGTAGATTATGATATTCCTAGTTAGTTAGGAGGTGGTAGGATCTTGTGTCTCTAGATTAAGGTTCAATCTTAATGGCAGGTTTCATAGCGTATAGGATTGTTATACTGTCAGAGAAGATTCAGTTGTTCAGAGGCTTATATAGTTAACAATGAATGACGCAAGCCATGCTTGTTAACATTGTCAGAAATGTGTTGGTATCAAATTGCTATTACAAGCCATGACTGTACGTTGATTGTCAAGACAATCACCAGGCAGGAGTACATAAGCTTGCTGTCTGTGATGGTGATTAGTCAGGATTTGTAGGGAAGGCTGATAAGTGCAATATGTGTTAGGATGGGTTACCCACGCGGTGGAATTGTTGAAACCACAGAATATAAATATAGCTAGCCACAGGGATGACAAAGGTCATTAAGATAGAGTAACACGTGTTGTTATAATCTAAAACAAAAAATATCAGTGCACCAACATATCAGTGCATCAACTTATCAGAGCACCAATGCATCAAAGTGTCAATATATCAGAATATCAATGCATCAGGGCACCAATACATCAAAACATCAATGCATGAAAGAACCAACTCACCAGTGCACAAACATATCAGTGCACCCACATATGAGTGCACCAAAATATCAGTGCACCAACATCTCAGTGAATAAGCCAATGGTCGACGTTTTGTGCAGGAGAGGCTGGCATATGATACCACAACATCTAGCTTAAGAATGGAGGTGGAGGCAGTCAGTGCAGCTTTCCGCTGGATGGAGAACATGATACATACACACATCGTGATTGTAACTGACTGAGAAAGCATGCTGAGAAGGGTGAGGACAGGCAGGCTGCGTGCAGAGTGGCTTGCTTCACTTCGGAGGTAACGGGTGGCAAGCATCACCTGGATCTTTTCTTCGGGGCATGCCAGTGTGCTGGGGAATGAACAGGTGGACAGATTGGCTGGCTCGGCAAAACTTGGTGAAGAATTGATGCATGACAAGGCAAACGTGGTTGCGGCCTTGTGGGAGCATGTGTACACCTTGGAGGAGCAAATGGATCACCATGGTCTGGCAAGAATGAGGCAGCGAGGAGTGACGAGGGGATCTGACCGACACTCGACGCTCAGAGGAAAGGCGAGACGGACATATAATCAGATTGCTGCTGGAACTGTTGGTGTTGGAACTCTTTGCTGGCTGGTGAGGATGGGGACGGAGCACTTATGGGAATGCCCCGAATGCTGTGATATCGGTTCCTAAATCAATCAATAAATTAAACATAGTGAACCAATGCATAATGATGTTAATTTAAACTGTACAGTTCTTGTGGTAACTACATGAATAACTGGCAAGTGAGAAATACACTTGAGCATATAAGCTGAGGTCACTTACGGCCTTGAATAAGCATTGAATTCTTTCTCCTTCAACTCTTTCTCTGGATCAAGGCCAGCTCCTGTCTCTTTCTTGTCCACTATAAGAGGATAAAAATACACTGTTATTGATTGCTTGATTTTTATCTTAGAATCTCTCTCTCTCTCTCTCTCTCTCTCTCTCTCTCTCTCTCTCTCTCTCTCTCTCTCTCTCTCTCTCTCTCTCTCTCTCCCTCCCTCCCTCCCTCCCTCTCTCTCTCTCTCTCTCTCTCTCTCTCTCTCTCTCTCTCTCTCTCTCTCTCTCTCTCTCAACAACCACATATTCCAGTTAAATATTCGCAAAAGAAAATTCTATTAAAATCACTGGGCATTTCATAGTTTTTACAATCAGAGCAGAAAATAAGAGAATCAATAGCCACATGTACACAAAGCTAAAGACAGGTTCTTCTGGAATGTGTACATATGGGCAAGCATCACACAATGCAGAGCTTATATAGAGTGTATTTTTAATGACTGTGGGGTTTTTGAAAGTATTGCCATTCCACGTTTTGTATTCACATAAAACATAAACAACATAAAAGATAAATACAAAACTTGGAACGGCAATATTTTCAAACACCCCAGTCATTAAAAATACACCCTATACTATAAGATTATATCAAATGCAGCTTAGAAAGATCTATTCTATGGCCAGATGAAACAACCATAGACAGAGCGCTGCAAGAATTACAGAAGACAGTGCATTTCATACAGGAAACAAAATTTCAGATTTAGGCTCAATTCTAGCAAATGAAAAGAAGAAAGACAAGGAAGTAAATATTCATGTTGTGGGTGTTCAGTAGAGTGTGTATGACCACACACTATATGCTCACATAATTTAGCATATTATATTTATTTATATGCTCGTTATGTGGGTGGGGGTAGGGGGGGGGGGATATCTTGAAATGCAGACAGGCAATAAACTGGGCTGGTATACTGAAAGCCCTCGGAGAGGCATGGCGATTAAACTAATAAAGTTATGACTGTGAATCTAAAATCTTAACCAGACTACAAGAGCACCAAGTCAAAAAGGGAGTGAAGTCAGAAAACAGCACTGTGTAGAAAGTGAGAGAAAAACAGTGTTGGAGATCCACTGCAGCAAACCTTTATTGTGGAGACGGCACAGGATTGAATGACTGAGAGGGCCAAAGAAGAATCGTGAACCAACAGATCTAGCCTAAAATTGGTACCAAGAAATGTCTCAGGAGGTAAAGTTGGCCAGTGTGATGCAGTCACATGACCCACCGAGTGCCGATTGGTCTATAAAAATATGGGTTAACACTATACTCTCGAAGCACCTTAAAAGGGTGTAAAAGGCTCCATGTTTTAATTAACTTAGAACTGTTGTCATCAGTCGCTACACGTTGAGGGAGTTTTAGTTTAGTTTTTAGTTTAGTCGACGGATCAACATGACGGCACACGGGTGTAACCCATAAGTGCTCCGTTCTACTCCTAACTCAAGACTGAGTCTGAAGAATCTCAGCTCAGTGCATGAACTCCGTAGCACTGGCAAGGATCCTGAATCCCTCGCTGGTGCTATGGAGTTTGTGCACTGAGTTGAGATTCTTTGGACGTTGAGGGAGCTACTGAGGAGGGGATCCAAGCACTTATGGACTGAATGGTCATACGGGAAACACATTTTCAGTGAGAATGATCTGTTGACTAAGTATGTGTGTATATGTGTGTAAAATGAATGTGTGCCTGACAGAATGTGCCGTGTTGTTGGCATGTCATGTGCGTATGTGTGTGTGTATGCACTTTTTGTAAAGTATATCTGTGTGATTTACCTTTCTACAAATGTATTATTAATTCACAAATATTAAGTTTTACAATCACATATGTTAAGTTTAATTATATATTTTAAAACTGAAAATCACACATAATAGTTTTAAAATCACATAAATTAAGCTTTAAAATCACATATATTACACTTACTATACTTTAACATGAAATTTCTGACATTAACATGAAAGTTCCAACATTAAGAAATTAAAAGTTAACATAAATTTAATTCAAGACATTTCCAATATCAATAAAATTGTAAACTGACCATTATAATCTCCTTCTTGCTTTTTGCGGCAGATAACATAAATGATGATAAGAATGATAATAATCAGAAGGATAATGGCAATAATAAGACCAATGATCCACAGATCAAATCCTGCTCCGCCTGAGCTGGCACCTACTCAAATGAAAAAAGTGTGTTTAATTAGTGGCATCCGTATAAATAGTTTACAAAGATATTACTTAAGAAACAATACATAAATATAATTAAAAAGTATTTATTTATTTATTTATGATAGTCTTGATGATAATCATTGCATAGTTACTGGAAAATATTGATGTCTGAATGATAAATATCATCAGTTGTTATGATACAATGATAAAAGCAATATATATGATAATGATATAATTATGTTTGTATGTGCATACATACATTTGCACTGCAATACATTACATTTCGTAACATAACTTAATTTAACATAACATAACTTGACATTACAAACATTCATATAAGCAAAACCATAACAATACCATGATAAATGTAGCCGATGTGATGACAGTGATAAGTATAATCAATAGTGATGTCTGTTTATATCATTTATAATTATTGATGAAAGCAAGATATGAGTGGTCAAGACAGTGATGATTTAATTATAACATCCAACAATGCAGTGATATATCTATGAAATCATCATCATTATATGCCCTGCCAACTACGTAGACGTTCCTGCTTCCACACACACCGCACTCAGTCCTTGGTGTTCTGGATCAATTCTGATGATGATGTTTCCACATGCCACCACCAAGTCCATCCAACATCATGTCTCTTCATCTGCCTCTGCTTCTTCTATCGCTGATCTTTCCAGTCATCATGATGTTTTCCAACATCCCTCTTCTCATGATGTGACCCCAGAATGCTGTTTGCTATGTTTTTATAGTGTTGTATTTTCATTAGTCTTGTTCATGAAATCTAAATAAAATAAGTTACATCTGGATAAATAGTTACTTATATTTTAGCTTAGATAGGATCTGTTTCCTTGAATTATTCAGACAGACAAATGACAGGCAGACAGGCAGGCAGGTAATACTTGATAATAAGAACAAATGGCCAACAATGCATCTAATAACAACAAAAAACAACTGAGTTTAGTGTTGAGTAATACTAAATGTACAGCTGCATATTCCTTAGTACAAAATGTATTCTTCTTTCTTGCTTAGTATGACATGCTGAAATTTAAATGTAAAATTTTGCTTAATATTAAATTTATAGTTTCATCTTGCTTAGTATCAAATGTATCGTTTTCTTTTGCTTAGTATTAAATGCACATTTTTATCTTGCTTAGTATTAAATGTATAGTTTTGCTTATTATCAAATATTTAGTTTTGTGAAGTATTAAACATATAGTTTCATCTTACTTAGTATTAAATGTATAGTTCCATCATGCTTATTATTAAATGTATAGTTTTATCTTGCTTAGTATTAAATGTATAGTCTTATCTTGCTCAATATTAATTGCATAGTTTTCTCTAGATTAGTATTAAATGTATAGTTTTGCTTAGTATTAGTCTTAGGCAACTTCCGGTATCTGCCATGGACTTATATACAGTAGTCTTCTCTAAGCAAGCCCCTTTAATGTGATATGTAATACACATCATGTCTGCTACCATATTAACAACTTTAAAGTCATAACTATGACACACCCCCACTTCCCATTTCCCGCCATCCATTTTTGTTTGGTCTAAACCTATTTTTTGTTCGGCGCTGAATCAGTTTTATGTACAGTCATATCTTGTCTACTCTGTCAATAGTGTGACATGTATGGTTGTCTCGTACTTACCCTGTCTGTCCAGCAGAATCACATTAATCTCCACAACCTTAGAGTCATAAAGATGATAGACGACCCTTTTGTAGGGCCCGCCTATTTCACCATACTGGGCTTGCGTCAGCGAGCTTGTGTTGATGTATGCCAGATTATTGCTAGGGTTATAGTACATACCCGGCGGGTGGTCACTTCCCATGTACGATATGTTGTTAAACTCCCACCTGGTTCAATGGAAAGAAACACTGCATTATAAAAATTAACACCATCATTATGTGACATGGTGAGTGGCATAAGTTCCTCCACAAACATCTGTTTTCTGTGCTCGTGATAAGATCGAACACTAATTGTCTTCCATGCCATGCTGCCAACGCTTCCATTATTTCTCTCTCAGTTGAACTCTCGCTCTTATATCTTCAGTTAAGATCAGCATGGCCGAATGCATAAGAAGGCATGTTCTTAAACATCCAGTGTGCTGATGCAGAGGTAAGGGGTTCAATCCCTACACTGGACAGCTGGACTAAAATGTTGACCTGTCATCCTTGACTTGGGGGAGTAAATTACAAGTACCTCTGAAGTCAGAGTGGGTTCGCCTGATGACGAGGTACATGGTTAATAGGGAAAGCTAATCCACATACAAAATTCAGTCCAGCACTACTAAAAGTAGTGTGTGTGGACTAGCTTGAGTTCAAAGCGAGCAAGTGCCCAAAAGTAAAATATCTTCAGTTGTCTAGGTTGTCACAATTTTCTTCTTCATACAGGAAAATGTAGTCCCATGGCAGGTGAAGCCACTGGAGTGGGAAATGTCTGCACAGATACCAGGTCATGACATATGAGGTGGGGTGGCCAGTGCCTTTCATCGTCCCTTTTCCTTCCCTGATAATTCACAGAAAATTCTAAACATTGTCTGGTATCTATGTTTATTGGCTGGGTCAATTGTAATGCTGTACTGGCCAGAAAAAGAAATTCTGCCTCTGTTGAGGATTGTACTTGGACCACTGTTTTTGCAGATAGGATCACTAACTACTAAGCTTCCATGACTCCCTCATCTCATAACATGATGAAATATTATGACTTTGTCCTGTTGTGGATAAATCATGATTGCCTTGCCCTGTGGATAAATTATGATTGTCTTGTTCTGTTGTGGATAAATTAAGGTTGTCTTGTTCTGTTGTGAATAAATTATGATTGTGGTGTCCTGCTGTAGATAAATTATGATTGTCTTGTCTTGTTGTGGATAAATTATGATTTTCTTGTCTTGTTGTGGATAAATTATGATTGTCTTGTCCTATTGTGGATATATTATGATTGTGTTGTTCTGTTGTGGATAAATTATGATTGTGTTGTTCTGTTGTGGATAAATTATGATTGTGGTGTCCTGCTGTGGATAAATTATGTTTCTGTTGTCCTGCTGTGGATAAATTACGACTGCTTTGTCCTGTTGTGAATATTCAGTGCTCTTTGTGAATTGGCATTTTGCAGTAATTAGATACAGGTTAAAGTTAGTTGCATATCCTTTACAAGACATTGCAGTCAACACCAACATTCTTCGCTGTTGTGATCTCTTGGCAAGCTTACATTCAGTAGTTTGCCATCGCTTTCTGAAAGACCGCGAGCCATACCATTTTGTAAAAATCCAACGCAAGGCAGTCTGCTACCAAATTATGATAGAATGCTCAGTACACGTGATAGAAGGCTGTGGACAGACATGATCACCAATGCCACACAGCATGCACCAAAAGAAAAAGTGTGCGTTGTTTGTTTGTGTGTGTGGCTGTGTATGTGTTGGCGTTTCTATATATGTATGCCTTAATATATTAATATACACGTTTCTGTATACATATGTGTGTGTAGATACTTGTATGTGTGTGTGTATATATTCTGGCAGCTTGCCCCCTTGACAGACGATAGTTTGTTAAACTGTTCTTCAAATAAGGCATAATAACTACAACCATGCCAGTAGCAAATGTGACTGATCAGACCAATTTGTGTGGTAAATGTTCATCAACAATTGATGCATGTGAACACATGGTTATTTCCACCATAACTCACTATCTGACATCTCATATGCTCAGTGTATGGCCAATATGCAAATATTTTCTCCTTTGTCTTTATTCCATTTCTAAACTTTGTCCTCCATGCAACACGACCTGTGGCAACTTGCAATACCAATGCCTGTAACAATCATGCCTCGCTTACACACATCTCTGTCCCATAGTACAGGCCAACCCAGAGATCTTTTACCCACCTGTAATTCATCAATATATATATATATACACATACACATTTGGCAGGAGCCTATCCTTCAAGGACCATGTGGAGACGGTTGTGACAAGATCTCAAAAGGGACTCAGTGCACTTAAAACTATGGCTGCAATGGACACAGAGCAGAGAATGCTTTTCACACTATACCAGCACTTGATCCTCTCAGTAATTGATTATGGATTAGGACTGCTCACTGTCTCAGAGAGTCAGCTGATGAAGTTAAGAGTGCATACAGAACGAAGCTATGCGGGTCATTCTTGGATGCACCAGAGACACCCCAGTAGTGTGTATGCGTTACCCTTGGTCTGCCGACTGTTGCTGGTAGGCTCAAAGTGATGCAGGCAAAGGCATACCTCAGAGTAGCTGCAGACACAGATCACCCACTGCATGAGGAGCTAGACGCAGTTAAGGGTCAGCGACTGATAAGAGGGAAATCATGGATGGCTCCGGCGGAGGATACGATCAGACAGGTGTGCCTCTTGGAGAACATTAGGCGAGGAGAGGAGTGGGTCAGAGTGCCAGCAGAGCAGTCAAACTTGTGCAGAGTTATAATCACATTAAGCAGGGAGTGGCCAGCAGGGGCCATGGAAGTGGAAATCCAGCAACTAACGGGACAATGCTCACTTGGGTGATGTGATTATCTACACAGATGGTTCAGTGTCAAGAGGTGAGAGAAGTGGCTAGGGGTTCATAGCCAAAGCTAATGGTCGGCGTTTGGTGCAGAAGAGCCTGGTATATGATACCACAACATCCAGTTTAAGAATGGAGGTGGAGGCAGTTACTGCGGCTCTCCGCTGGATGGAGAATACAACACACACACACATCGTGATTGTAACTGACTCAGAAAGCATGCTGACAAGGGTGAGGACGGGCAGGCTTCATGCGGAGTGGCTTGCTTCACTTCGGAGGTCACGGGTGACAAGCATCACCTGGATCTATTCTCCGGGGCATGCCGGTGTGCTGGGAAATGAACAGGCGGACAGATTGGCTGGCTCTGCAGAACTTTGTGTAGTATTGATACATGACAAGGCAGACGTGGTTGCGGTCTTGTGGGAGAACGTGTACACCTCAGAGGAGCAAATGGATTACCTTGGTCTGGCAAGAATGAGACAGCGAGGAGTGACGAGGGGATCTGGCCGACGCTCAACGCTCAAAGCTCAGAGGAAAGGCGAGACGGACATATAATCAAATTGCTACTGGTACTATTGGTGTTGGAACTCTTCGCTGGCTGCTGAGGATGGGGACGGAGTGCTTATGGGAATGCCCTGAATGCTGTGATGTTGATTCCTAAATCAATCAATCAATCATATATATATATCATGGACAGACAGAAAAACCAATGACCAAGTACTACAGGAGACAAATGAACATCGTAAACTGATTAGAGAAATTAGACTTAGACAGTCAAAATTTTTTGGACATGTTATGAGAAGAAATGGATTGGAGAACTTGGTGACAACTGGCAAGATCGAGGGGAACAGACCAAGAGGAAGACCGAGAGGAAAATACCTGGATGGCTTGGCCACATGGCATGGACGAGACAGGAACACTGAGCTGATCCACGACACTGGTGATCGAGTGAAATGGCGAGTCATGACCGCCCACGCTTTCCGGCATGGCACATGATTGATTGATTGATTGATTGATTGATATATATATATATTTAAAATCATGTGCCATTAATAAGCGTGGGCAGTCATGTTTTGCCATCTCCTGATTCTCTATTAAATGAAACATGACTATCTGGACACCAGTAAACAGGGTAGTTTGCCATCACTTTCCTTCTTAGCAGTGACCATACTAGTCGATTACCATAGTCATTGTCTCCAAAAAGAGATACTCTACCTACCATCGTGAAATTGGAGAATTACCACTATTTGTCAGCTTTTCTTCAACTTCATCCACCAACTGCACCCATGGCTTTACGTAACCCTGATTTGGGGAGGGTGGGGAGAAAGGGAGGGGGGGTTAAACAGGTACTCCACCTTAACCAAGGGTGCCTCTAGGCTAGCAGAAGGAAGGGGGCAGCTTACTCCTCCTTTGATGGGGATACCCCTATCCCATCACCTAAACATATATACAGTGAAACTTTGATTAACCGTCATTCATTTAACCGTCAGTTTCTTTATCCGTCATTGTTGTAAAAAAAAAAAAAAAGATACAACATAAAAGACGCTATTTTCAATGTCGCCACTGCCTGTGCTGATCTTACAGTGTCTAAACTAAAGAATGGGTGGTATAAAATCTTTCCTGAACCTATTGATGAAACTGATGGAACTGAGACTGTTAGTGTTGATGAAAAGAGTGCAACTGTGCAACAATGTAGGACTAAACAGTGAAAACATTATGCCAGAAGAAGTAACAGATTGGTTGGAATGTGACAAAATGGATGGAGGCTTTGAAATTTTGAACGATTATGAAACTGTTTCTAGTGTGACTACCATTGAATAAGAAAATTGATGACGATGAAGGATCAGTTCTTAACCAAAAACCTACAACTAACCACTCAGAAGCAGAAACAATGTTATCAAAGTGCATCGATTGGTTTCAAATGCAAGAGGGAAGCAATTGCAACACTGATCCTCCTTCTGCATAAGATACGGAACATCGCCACACAGAAAGTTCGAGGCTCAAAGACACAGAAGGAGATGACAGAGTATTTAAAGTAACATAGGTTTATAGTATTGCAATACTTTTCTGTACATTACTACTCTTATATTAATGTTTATTTTGATCATTTTGTAAAATTAATTACAATATGTATGTAGTATTCATTTTTTAAGAATATTATTTTAATTTTCATCCCATGCCCGCAGCGAAATCACCTTACTGTACATATGTATTAAGAGATTTCATTATCCGTCTATTCGGTTATCCGTCAAAGCCCTGGTCCTGATGTAGATGGTTAATTGAAGTTTTACTGTATATCAATATGATCATAATTTAGTGGGTCCTTTGTAGAACATTGATCTCATCATGGCCCACCACAAAGGCTCTCTATCTCTTGCCATGTCACATGCCTCATGTATCCTCATGCTCACAGTGTCTGCAGTGTCCTATTATGTATCATTATAAGAAGCATAGAACAGCTATTACAATACCTGTAACTCAAAGTCATTGCAGGATCAGTAGAGGCTGTAACTGTCAAATCCACGTTATCCCCATAGTTAATACTCTGTACCAATGGAGGCTCTTTCATAATTGTTATCGGTACTGAGGAATAATCAAAGAAATTTTAATTTATTAACAGAAAAATAACACATGTGAATTTTACATGTATGTAAAGAGATCAGAAATTGAATAAAGACACAGAAGAAACTTATTACAGATAGGTCTCACACACTGAGCATTGGAGATGTCAGATGGTTCGTTGATGGTGGAAATAATCATGTGTTCGCATGAATCCATTGCAGATAAACATTTACCAAGCAAATTAGTCTAATCAGCCACATTCGTTACCACCATTAGTTGCAGTTATTATGCCTTTTTTATACACAAAGTAACAGACTATTGTCTGTCAAAACGGCAAGATGCCAGAACAAGGAGATTAATGTTTTCTTTCAAGGCCACAGTTTTCAGATACTGTAGATTGTGATTAAAAGCCAGCTTGGCCGAGGAGCTAAATGTGCTTGTGTAAACGTCCGGTGTGCTGAAGGTGAGGTAGGGGGCTCATTCCCTACACTGGTCAATTGGAAATCTTCTTCTTCTCCTTCTTTGCGTTCATCCGGAGTGTTTTTTCAGATGTGATTGCGGTGTGTCTGTTATGCGCCCTTGGGCCGAAACCCGTAGGCCGACACATCCAGCTATAGCGTGCTTTTTTTGACCAGGTAGCATTCCTAGGAGACTCTCACTTTTGTGGTACCATCCACAACCCAGCTGGCCAAGTTGGAACGGTCGAAGACAACGGCTCCCCCACCGCGGCAAGGTGGAGACACATCGGGGGAGGTTACGGATCCAATTTGCCGACTTCCCTTACCTACATTGTTCTATCGACTAGAGGCTTTGCACCTCGGAGACCTGCTGCGGATATGGGTACGGCCGGGCACGAAATTCACACCATCTCCGTGGGGTTTACAAGGGCTGATGGGAGCGCACCGGACACCGCAAGAGCCGCGGTGCTTTACGGAGCCGCGGTCCCTATCTCCGGGCAAGCCAATTCCAGGGATGTGGCTCCTTACAAAGAAAAGAGAACACTTCCTGGGGCTTCCGCCGACGTCCCCCACTTTGTTTGCGTTACCACACGTGGCCCCTGAGGACCAATCTCCGTGTCCAGGTTCGGGAATATTAACCCGATTCCCTTTCGATAGGCTGCGGGCAGACTCTGAACGGACAGATAAGTTTTATACAGAGTCCCCCTGGGTCAGAACGGAGTTTTCCTATCTCTTAGGACCGACTGACCCATGTTCAACTGCTGTTCACATGGAACCCTTCTCCACTTCAGTCTTCAAAGTTCTCGTTTGAATATTTGCTACTACCACCAAGATCTGCACCCGGGGCGGCTCCACCCAGGATCACTCCCCAGCCTTCCACGCTCACCCCGACGGCCCTCCTACTCGTCTCAGCCTTGTCCTTACGAGTGACCGATTGCCGAGACGGCCTGGTTTAGGTCATAAGCAAAAGTGCCATTCATTTTCAGGGCTGGTTGATTCGGCAGGTGAGTTGTTACACACTCCTTAGCGGGTTCCGACTTCCATGGCCACCGTCCAATTGGAATTCAATGTTGACTTCTCGTTCAGAAAGCAATGGCAAACTACTGAACATAAGCTTGCCTAATAAATCAACCTGGGCTTACCTCAGAAGTCAGAGTGTGTTCGACTGATGGCCAGGTACACTGGTAATAAAGAAAGCTAATCCACACACAAAAATCAGTCCAGTGCACTAGAAGTAGTAACATGTATGGACTACACTTGAGTTGAAAGTGAGTGAACGGGAAAAAAATCCTGGGGTTGGGAATTGATTGCAACGTCCTGCAAACTGCATGTAAAATTTATTATTTAAATTGTACACTTGCAATTTCACATCAGAAATATCTTAGGTTAGGCATTGTGGTGGCACTTGTCTGCTAAGACTGTGGGATAGTTCAATTCCCTGTTGATGCTGGGTTATTTATTTATTTGTTTTTACTAGTACGTTTCTGGGGTCTATAGAGTCTGATAAACATTGGCTCCAAACAATGTCAAGAATTTGAGGGAACTGTTTGAAAAGGGAGGTCAAAGGTAAAGGGAATTGGCTATCGTCATGTCATACATCCTGACCTAGCATATATATATGAAGTCCAAACAATGCACACTCCTATGACAGTATCTACTGCAATTATTTTACCTACATAAAAAGTAATTGGGTACTCTAGTAACAGCAGATGGAAGATGTATTAAAGATGTTAACTGTAGAATAAACCAAGCAAAGGTGCGATGAAGAATATTCTCTGACATTTTATCTTTGTCAATCAAGCTGAGGAAAAGAGTTCTAAGCAGCTAGATCAATCCATTCATGCTGAACAAAAGCGAATCATGGACAATTAGCAGACAAGTGAGAAATTATGTGAAAGCTGAGGAGATGTGGTTTTATAGATAAATGATGAGAACATGGTAGATGGATAGAAAGAGCAATGAAGACATCTTGAAAGTTGTTAACTGATTACTCACATCAGAAAAAGACAGTACACATTCTTTGGGCATGTCATGAGAAGGAGAAAGCTGGAGTAGGTCGTCACAATGGGAAAGTTGAAGAGAAGGAGAAGCAGTGGAAGACCAAGAGAGAAGATGCTGGACAGTCTGATATCATAGCATGGAGAAATATTGATATTAGATATCATTGGCAATACATAAAACAGAAGGCGGTCGACAGACATGATCACCAATGCCACATGGAATTGACTATAAGATGAAGAAGATAAAAATAATGACAATATTCTTCAATTTCGCTCATATTATTATAAATATATATTGTTATGTTCTGTTTACATAAAAAAATGTATGAACTCGACAATCCTAAGAAAGTTAGGATTTAGAATCAAAAGTGGCAATGAAAGGAGAAAAGCATACACAAGGATGTCACGAACATGTAGACATTAGTACATTGTAGGGATAATTAGAATTTGAAGATTGAGCACAATCCACTACTGGCAACACTGATCGTATTCCAGTATGAACATTGGGCTTTCGTAACGGAATACCGGGGGTATAGCTCAATCTTTAAACCTCAATTCCTGAAACAACCAAATAAAACAGTTCAAATTTCTTTTCTATCTGCTGGAACTTAGTACCCATGGGTTTGTCTACAGTGTGTAAATTCATTTTTGATGCCAAACTGAAAATAAAACAAATATTAATCAACTTTATTTTATACTGCACCAAATCTTAATAACACTCTGATAACATTGTTCTTGAAATCGATCTGACATCTTAACCATAAATAACAGCCACGTTGAAAAATCATGACAGAAGGACTAAAATGATATGACAGAATCACCAATGTGGAGCTCATGGACAGAACAAATCAAATACCAGCATATCATGAGGTAAGGAAAAGATGCTGGCGCCTAAGAATAGTATAATTACAAAATAGAGGAAGACCTAAAGACACATAGAGAAGTGAATTAGAGACAGAAGTGAATAATATGAGGTGGGAATGGATGCAGTTGAATGAGACAGCAAAATATAGGACGGTTAGGAGTGAGCTGATTGATTTACTATGCTCTAATTGGGAGATAAAGGACAACAGAAGAAGAAGAATTATAATATTATTATAAACATGCATTTCTAAATACCTGTGCTAATACTAACTCATCTACATCATACTTACATAGAACATTGAGGCAAGCATTCACCAAGACAGTGTCTACATCATTGGACACTGAACACTGAACACACATAATGTCATTTGCTTTGGTCACATTCTTGACTGTCAATATTTTATTATCATCAGACAGAACGTACTTGGGATCTGAAGTCATAAGAAAAGTTAACAATTTATGTAGTTTTCACAAAGGAACAGTTTTAGCATTTGCTGCCCAACAATAACAGGGTTGATCACCATCATCATCAGTATGTGCTGTGCAAATGATCCTGGGCAGTCATGGAGTCGTGGTTTGCCATCTTACATGATCACCAGAGTCATGGAGTCATGTTTTGCCATCTTACATGATCACCAGAGTCATGGAGTCATGGTTTGCCATCTTACACGATCACCAGTCATGGAGTCATGGTTTGCCATCTTACATGATCACCAGAGTCATAGATCAAGTCTGTGTTGATGCCCCAGTTATACCATATGGCCAAGCCATCCAGGTATTCATTTCTTTGCCTTCCCCCTTGCTCTTTTCCCCTTAATTTTGCCAGTTGTCACTACATTTTAAGGTTTATTTCTCCTCATAATGTGGCAAAACAATATCGACTGCCTATGTCTAATATCTCTAAACAGTTTCCTATTTTCATTTATTTATTGAAGGACTATCTCATTTGTTTTTCTGTGGTTATTATGTGCTAAAGTTGAGGGCATGTATATCGTATTTACAAACAAAAATCATTCATGCAAATTGTATTAGCAGCTATAACACAACAATGTGGAATCAAAGTATTAAATGCTCCAACAGAAAGATGTCAAATTGCAAATCAACATAAAATTCCCTACAATTAAAACATTCCTGTGGCTGCAACTTGGAAGGCGCTTATTTCACTATAAAAGAAGATAATGTGATAATGAAGATAAAAGAAGAATATGTGCCTGAAGCATATTAACAAACAGAAAACTATATCAAGAGCATATGGTGGTAAAAAGTTCACTGTCATTGCACCGGACTTATCTTAGATTTCCCCATCTTTCCCTACACTGCTTCTGAATTTTCACTGGATTGTTTCTCATCTCCCACCGGACTATTTCCTGCCAGGTAAACGCTTTCCCATTTTACATCAAGCACCTTCACATAGATTATTTGAAATCATGAAGATAGAAATAATGTTCTCCTGTAGAATATTTTCATTCTAGTGTATATTATAGCAGTATATGGAACTGGTGGTCATGCTTATAGTAAAGCAGCTTCCCACATTTGGGGACATTGGTTCACATCCCCAATCTATTTGAGGTAAGATTAACAACACCTGGCTAGGAGAAGTACACTATATGCATCAAGAGCCCACAGCACAATACTAGTAAATACATTTTTTGAAAAGTTCACATTTTGAGAACATGCATCTTTCCTTTGGAAAAAGATGAATGTAAAGATCATGGACCATTTCACAAACACTAACATTAAAAAAATCAAAGGTTTTGAACTTAAATCTTACAGAAAATTTTTAGAATGTCATGGCAGGAAGAAGAAAAATATTGACATTCTGCAGGATGTGAACAGCTAAGAAAACTGGCTCATAAATAATAGTAAGCCATATTTAGAAGAAGAATTGCTACAGCAAAGGTAGTCTTTTGCAAGATGGAAAACATACTGACCAATAAAAAGATGTCATTTGCTATGAGAAAAAGAGTGTTGAAGTGTATATAGAACTTATACTTTTGTATGGATGTGAAGCGAGGACAATGAGCAGACAAGCTGAAATGCATCTAATGGCTCTGAAAATGTGGTTTCTGAGGAAAATTTTTAAAATACCATGGGCAGACAGAAAAATTAATGACCAAAACCTACAAGAAACAAATTAAAACCATAAACTGATTAGAGAAATTAGACGTAGAGAGTTAAAAATTTTTGGACATGTTATGAGAAGAAATGAATTGGAGAACTTGGAGACAACTCGCAAGGTTGAGGGGACAAGAACAAGGGGAAGGCAGAGAAGTAAAATACCTGGATGGCTTGGCCATGTAGTATGGTCGAGACAAGAATACAGAGCTGATCCACGACTAGTGATCGTGTGAGATGGTGAAACATGACAGCCCATGCCTATCAGCATGGCACATGATGATGATGATTAATAATCATGGTTTAAACATTTTATTTATATACATCCATTTTTTTTATCATGTGCTAGCCATGCTTACCGTCTACGTCTTGTTTTTTGGTGATTTTTTCAGTGGTTTCAAAAGAACAATATTATAAAGATATGGCTGCTGGGAAAAGAGACAGGGGTTTATCAAAATAAAAGAAACACAGGAAGGGATGAAAGTTTCTGAGGTAGGGGAATTGGCAATGGATACAGAGTCTTTCTGGTAGGTTGTGATGTTTTATCAGAGACTTGCAACTTGGTGGTGATGAGTGCACAACCTGGTAACTGCCTGAGCAAACTGCCATCAAACTGCAGCCTTCAAAAACTCTCCTGGCAGACAGTCAATAGTATGAAACTGTCTTTCTTATTTTGTCCACAAGTAGCCATATTTATTGAACGAGCAGATAGGCTCCCTGGTTTGGCAGCAGTGGGGAGCAGATGCGTCTTGAACCAAACTGACATGCTGAAAGTCCACAGGGAGGCAGGACAAGTAAATGACTCAAGGGACAGATGTGTTTCTGCAATTTTGACCAGACTGCAAGAATATCCAGTTAAACGGGGTCATGCTAGACAAAAGTGCCATGCGGGAAGCCAAAAAGTAATATTCAACCAATACAGAACTAGTGTTGTCAGTGGCTACATGGGGAGGGAGATAGTCATGAGAGGATCTGAGCGCTTATCGATTAATAATAATCTAAGAGGTTAACTCATTTACTGCAAGCTGCTTCTTCTTCTTCTTCTTGCATCCTTTATCTTCCATCCATCCATCCATCCATCATGTGCCATGCCGGTAAGCATGGGCGGTCATGTTCTGCCATCTCACTCGATCACCAGAGTCGTGGATCAGCTCTGTGTTTCTGTCGCGACCATGCCACAAGGCCAAGCCATCCAGGTACTTGCTTCTAGGTCTTCCCCTTGGTCTGTTCCCCTCGATCTTACCAGTTGTCACCAAGTTCTCCAGATCATTTCTTTTCATAACATGCCCAAAAAATTGTGACTGTCTACATCTAATGTCTCTAATCAGTTTACGATCTTCATTTGTTTCTTGAAGAGCTTGTTCATTGGTCTTTCTGGCTGTCCATGGTATTCTTTGCATTTTTCTCAGAAACCACACTTCTACAGCCATCAGATGTTTTTCAGCCTGACTGCTCATTGTCCAAGCTTCACGTCCATGAGTACAAGTTCTATGTAGCATCTCAACACTCTTTTTCTCAATTCAATTGACATCTTTTTATTGGTCAGTATGTTTTTCATCTTGCTAAAGGCTACTTTTGCCATGGCGATTCTTGTTCTAATCTCTTCAAGGCATCACCCACCAGATGTTATTACTGTTCCGGGATAACTTTACCTATTCACTTGTTGAAGAATATTCCCATTTACTTGTATATTACATTGTGGTTCCATTGAGGCATAAACTCTCCACCACCTCGTTCTAATTGCTAATATTCTTAACTATTTGCACCTCCATATATGTCTTCCCTATGTTTTTCAATTTTGTTTCTACTTCTCTTCTCCATGTGTTTTAGGCCTTCCCCAATTGCTCTTGCTATGTAGATTCCAGACACAGTTCTTTCTGGTAATGCTGTTCTCAGGTTTTCTCAAAAATTGTTTGATTCCTTTATTCACCATTATTTGTCTAGTTCTCTAGTTCTTTCTTAATTTATGATTCTGTCTTAACATTTTAACCCTTCTATTTTGTGCAGACACCAATTAATGAATGTTTTTAGTTTATTAGTAATTGTTTAGTAATTTTCTCATGTTTCTTACCTGTACAGTAGTAATGATTTAACATTAGAATTGAATATTCTAAGTTTGGTGCTAAAGTTAATTTATTTTGACTTCCATCAATTTACTAGTGCAAAAAAGATACTCTTGCTTCTGTATTCTCATTTTGAAATCTTCATCTGTTCTGATTGTTTGATTATACCATTATCCCTACACCGTTCAACCTCATAGAGAAGTTATATTAGGGACAATCCCTGGCTTAGATTAATAATCCTGTGCCTGAATCAGCCACAAATAGCGGCTGCCCACAGTTTCACCCACACAGGATATTAACTTGAAGGTGATTGTTGTCCAAAGGCCCATCTTTGTCTACACTGCTACCTAAAAAGGTGTATGATTCTGTCTTTAAAGTGTCTACAAACTAAATACAAAATAGCCACATTTAACTGTGTTTTAACATTCAGAATCAAATTAATTAGCAATTTGTTTTTCTTCTTCTCATAGTCCATGCCGCGTGGCATTGGTTATCATGTCTGTCCACAGCCCTTTATCTCGTGAGCTGCCAGTCATTTCTGAAACTTCTTCTTCTTCTTCTTCTGCGTTCATCCAGAGTTTTTTTTTCCGGACGCGATTGCGTTGTGCCTGTTTACATCAGAGCTGCGTTCTTGCGCCGTTAGGCCGACACATCCGATTTCTGCGGGCATTTGTTGACCGGGTTAACCTTCCTGGATTTCTGAAACTGATGTTCTTCATGCCATGATGGTAAACTGTCCAGAATGTTCTCTGTTGATCTCCCTTTGCCTCTCTTCCTCTTCAACTTTCTTGTTGTAATGACATACTACAGCTTTCTCCTTCTCATGATATGCTATTAAAATGTGGCCAGTCTTTTTCTGATGCGAGCAACCATTTCTGGTCTCTTTGAGTTAACTCTCCTCAAAACAATTTATTAATCATAATATAAATTGATGAAAATTAATGCAGACATTGTCATTTTCACAGTCTATTTTTCACATGTTCTATTCTAATAACATACTTATCTGTGATCCCAACTTTTGGCCATTAATGGACCAGATTGGCTGTGATGGAGGATTTTCACCTGAAGCAGATCTGGTGTCACAACTGAAAGAGGCATCAGTGTACTGGGAGACTGTCTGGTCCATTGGTGCTCCATTAACAAAGATGGGACCAGCTGAAAACAATGGTTGATGGTTCAATAGGGGTGTTCACTGCAAATGAAGTTCACTTGAAATTGTTTTGTTTTATTTACATTTTAAATATTCAAGTGCCCAAATATATTGTATCTGAGATGCAGTCTGTTCAACAGAGAAGATACAAATAAATTCTTCTTCCCTTCTTCGCCTGTCTTTAGGACTTCTAGTGAAGTATAAGAACGCTAACAAGCCTTTGTAGAGAACTGCATGGTTAATTGTGACTGATTTTCAACAGTATAAAGTAGTCAGTCTCACACCAACCCTCTTTAGTCATCTTCAATGACTTGCCCACGAGGTTACAGTGTCACTCTCTTTTATTTCCCTTTTGGGGCCCTGGTAACCCATAGATGACACAAATAAATGCTTAACCTTAAATGTAGTCTTGTTTTAATCACACCCACCTATTACACTGTATAATTATGTTTCAATGTTGCAGACAAAGAACAGTATCTGCATCAACAGCTATAGTCTCTGTAGCAGACAAAGGACACTGTCTGCATCAACAATTATAGTCCCTGTGGCAGACAAAGGACATTGTCTGCATCAACAGCTATAGTCCCTGTGGCAGACAAAGGACATTGTCTGCATCAACAACTATAGTCCCTGTGGCAGACAAAGGACAGTGTCTGCATCAACAAATATAGTCCCTATGGCAGACAAAGGACAATGTCTGCATCAACAACTATAGTCCCTGTGGTAGACAAAGAACACTGTCTGCATCAACAACTATAGTCCCTGTGGCAGACAAAGGACATTGTCTGCATCAACAACTATAGTCCCTGTGGCAGCCAAAGGACACTGTCTGCATCAACAACTATAGTCCCTGTGGCAGACAAAGAACACTGCATCAACAACTATAGTCCCTGTGGCAGACAAAGGACATTGTCTGCATCAACAACTATAGTCCCTGTGGCAGACAAAGGACACTGTCTGCATCAACAACTATAGTCCCTGTGGCAGACATAGGACAGTGTCTGCATCAACAACTATAGTCCCTGTGGCAGACACAGAACACTGTCTGCATCAACAACTATAGTCCCTGTGGCAGACAAAGGACACTGTCTGCATCAACAACTATAGTCCCTGTGGCAGACATAGGACAGTGTCTGCATCAACAACTATAGTCCCTGTGGCAGACATAGGACAGTGTCTGCATCAACAACTATAGTCCCTGTGGCAGACAAAGGACAGTGTCTGCATCAACAACTATAGTCCCTGTGGCAGACAAAGGACAGTGTCTGCATCAACAACTATAGTCCCTGTGGCAGACATAGGACAGTATCTGCATCAACAACTATAGTCCCTGTGGCAGACAAAGGACATTGTCTGCATCAACAAGTATAGTCCCTGTGGCAGACAAAGAACACTGTCTGCATCAACAACTATAGTCCCTGTGGCAGACAAAGGACACTGTCTGCATCAACAACTATAGTCCCTGTGGCAGACATAGGACAGTGTCTGCATCAACAACTATAGTCCCTGTGGCAGACAAAGAACACTGTCTGCATCAACAACTATAGTCCCTGTGGCAAAGAACACTGTCTGCATCAACAACTATAGTCCCTGTGGCAAAGAACATTGTCTGCATCAACAACTATAGTCCCTGTGGCAAAGAACATTGTCTGTATCAACAACTATAGACCCTGTGGCAGACAAAGGACACTGTCTGCATCAACAACTATAGTCCCTGTGGCAGACAAAGGACACTGTCTGCATCAACAACTATAGTCCCTGTGGCAGACATAGGACAGTGTCTGCATCAACAACTATAGTCCCTGTGGCAGACAAAGGACAGTGTCTGCATCAACAACTATAGTCCCTGTGGCAGACAAAGGACACTGTCTGCATCAACAACTATAGTCCCTGTGGCAGACAAAGGACAATGTCTGCATCAACAACTATAGTCTCTGTGGCAAAGAACACTGTCTGCATCAACAACTATAGTCCCTGTGGCAGACAAAGGACAGTGTCTGCATCAACAACTATAGTCCCTGTGGCAGACATAGGACAGTGTCTGCATCAACAACTATAGTCCCTGTGGCAGACAAAGGACAGTGTCTGCATCAACAACTATAGTCCCTGTGGCAGACAAAGGACAGTGTCTGCATCAACAACTATAGTCCCTGTGGCAGACAAAGGACAGTGTCTGCATCAACAACTATAGTCCCTGTGGCAGACATAGGACAGTGTCTGCATCAACAACTATAGTCCCTGTGGTAGACAAAGGACAGTGTCTGCATCAACAACTATAGTCCCTGTGGCAGACAAAGGACAGTGTCTGCATCAACAACTATAGTCCCTGTGGCAGACATAGGACAGTGTCTGCATCAACAACTATAGTCCCTGTGGCAGACAAAGGACATTGTCTGCATCAACAAGTATAGTCCCTGTGGCAGACAAAGAACACTGTCTGCATCAACAACTATAGTCCCTGTGGCAGACAAAGAACACTGTCTGCATCAACAACTATAGTCCCTGTGGCAAAGAACATTGTCTGCATCAACAACTATAGTCCCTGTGGCAAAGAACATTGTCTGCATCAACAACTATAGTCCCTGTGGCAAAGAACACTGTCTGCATTAACAACTATAGTCCCTGTGGCAAAGAACATTGTCTGCATCAACAACTATAGTCCCTGTGGCAAAGAACATTGTCTGCATCAACAACTATAGTCCCTGTGGCAGACAAAGGACACTGTCTGCATCAACAACTATAGTCCCTGTGGCAGACAAAGGACACTGTCTGCATCAACAACTATAGTCCCTGTGGCAGACATAGGACAGTGTCTGCATCAACAACTATAGTCCCTGTGGCAGACAAAGGACACTGTCTGCATCAACAACTATAGTCTCTGTGGCAAAGAACACTGTCTGCATCAACAACTATAGTCCCTGTGGCAGACAAAGGACAGTGTCTGCATCAACAACTATAGTCCCTGTGGCAGACATAGGACAGTGTCTGCATTAACAACTATAGTCCCTGTGGCAGACAAAGGACACTGTCTGCATCAACAACTATAGTCCCTGTGGCATACAAAGGACAATGTCTGCATCAACAACTATAGTCCCTGTGGCAGACAAAGGACAATGTCTGCATCAACAACTATGGTCCCTGTGGCAAAGAACACTGTCTGCATCAACAACTATAGTCCCTGTGGCAGACAAAGGACACTGTCTGCATCAACAACTATAGTCCCTGTGGCAAAGGACAATGTCTGCATCAACAACTATGGTCCCTGTGGCAAAGAACACTGTCTGCATCAACAACTATAGTCCCTGTGGCAGACAAAGGACACTGTCTGCATCAACAACTATAGTCCCTGTGGCAAAGAACACTGTCTGCATCAACAACTATAGTCCCTGTGGCAGACAAAGAACACTGTCTGCATCAACAACTATAGTCCCTGTGGCAGACAAAGAACACTGCATCAACAACTATAGTCCCTGTGGCAGACAAAGGACATTGTCTGCATCAACAACTATAGTCCCTGTGGCAGACAAAGGACACTGTCTGCATCAACAACTATAGTCCCTGTGGCAGACATAGGACAGTGTCTGCATCAACAACTATAGTCCCTGTGGCAGACACAGAACACTGTCTGCATCAACAACTATAGTCCCTGTGGCAGACAAAGGACACTGTCTGCATCAACAACTATAGTCCCTGTGGCAGACATAGGACAGTGTCTGCATCAACAACTATAGTCCCTGTGGCAGACATAGGACAGTGTCTGCATCAACAACTATAGTCCCTGTGGCAGACAAAGGACATTGTCTGCATCAACAACTATAGTCCCTGTGGCAGACAAAGGACAGTGTCTGCATCAACAACTATAGTCCCTGTGGCAGACATAGGACAGTATCTGCATCAACAACTATAGTCCCTGTGGCAGACAAAGGACATTGTCTGCATCAACAAGTATAGTCCCTGTGGCAGACAAAGAACACTGTCTGCATCAACAACTATAGTCCCTGTGGCAGACAAAGGACACTGTCTGCATCAACAACTATAGTCCCTGTGGCAGACATAGGACAGTGTCTGCATCAACAACTATAGTCCCTGTGGCAGACAAAGAACACTGTCTGCATCAACAACTATAGTCCCTGTGGCAAAGAACACTGTCTGCATCAACAACTATAGTCCCTGTGGCAAAGAACATTGTCTGCATCAACAACTATAGTCCCTGTGGCAAAGAACATTGTCTGTATCAACAACTATAGACCCTGTGGCAGACAAAGGACACTGTCTGCATCAACAACTATAGTCCCTGTGGCAGACAAAGGACACTGTCTGCATCAACAACTATAGTCCCTGTGGCAGACATAGGACAGTGTCTGCATCAACAACTATAGTCCCTGTGGCAGACAAAGGACAGTGTCTGCATCAACAACTATAGTCCCTGTGGCAGACAAAGGACACTGTCTGCATCAACAACTATAGTCCCTGTGGCAGACAAAGGACAATGTCTGCATCAACAACTATAGTCTCTGTGGCAAAGAACACTGTCTGCATCAACAACTATAGTCCCTGTGGCAGACAAAGGACAGTGTCTGCATCAACAACTATAGTCCCTGTGGCAGACATAGGACAGTGTCTGCATCAACAACTATAGTCCCTGTGGCAGACAAAGGACAGTGTCTGCATCAACAACTATAGTCCCTGTGGCAGACAAAGGACAGTGTCTGCATCAACAACTATAGTCCCTGTGGCAGATAAAGGACAGTGTCTGCATCAACAACTATAGTCCCTGTGGCAGACATAGGACAGTGTCTGCATCAACAACTATAGTCCCTGTGGTAGACAAAGGACAGTGTCTGCATCAACAACTATAGTCCCTGTGGCAGACAAAGGACAGTGTCTGCATCAACAACTATAGTCCCTGTGGCAGACATAGGACAGTGTCTGCATCAACAACTATAGTCCCTGTGGCAGACAAAGGACATTGTCTGCATCAACAACTATAGTCCCTGTGGCAGACAAAGAACACTGTCTGCATCAACAACTATAGTCCCTGTGGCAAAGAACATTGTCTGCATCAACAACTATAGTCCCTGTGGCAAAGAACATTGTCTGCATCAACAACTATAGTCCCTGTGGCAAAGAACACTGTCTGCATTAACAACTATAGTCCCTGTGGCAAAGAACATTGTCTGCATCAACAACTATAGTCCCTGTGGCAAAGAACATTGTCTGCATCAACAACTATAGTCCCTGTGGCAGACAAAGGACACTGTCTGCATCAACAACTATAGTCCCTGTGGCAGACAAAGGACACTGTCTGCATCAACAACTATAGTCCCTGTGGCAGACATAGGACAGTGTCTGCATCAACAACTATAGTCCCTGTGGCAGACAAAGGACACTGTCTGCATCAACAACTATAGTCTCTGTGGCAAAGAACACTGTCTGCATCAACAACTATAGTCCCTGTGGCAGACAAAGGACAGTGTCTGCATCAACAACTATAGTCCCTGTGGCAGACATAGGACAGTGTCTGCATTAACAACTATAGTCCCTGTGGCAGACAAAGGACACTGTCTGCATCAACAACTATAGTCCCTGTGGCATACAAAGGACAATGTCTGCATCAACAACTATAGTCCCTGTGGCAGACAAAGGACAATGTCTGCATCAACAACTATGGTCCCTGTGGCAAAGAACACTGTCTGCATCAACAACTATAGTCCCTGTGGCAGACAAAGGACACTGTCTGCATCAACAACTATAGTCCCTGTGGCAAAGAACACTGTCTGCATCAACAACTATAGTCCCTGTGGCAGACAAAGAACACTGTCTGCATTAACAACTATAGTCCCTGTGGCAAAGAACATTGTCTGCATCAACAACTATAGCCCCTGTGGCAAAGAACATTGTCTGCATCAACAACTATAGTCCCTGTGGCAAAGAACACTGTCTGCATTAACAACTATAGTCCCTGTGGCAAAGAACATTGTCTGCATCAACAACTATAGTCCCTGTGGCAGACAAAGGACATTGTCTGCATCAACAACTATAGTCCCTGTGGCAGCCAAAGGACACTGTCTGCATCAACAACTATAGTCCCTGTGGCAGACAAAGAACACTGCATCAACAACTATAGTCCCTGTGGCAGACAAAGGACATTGTCTGCATCAACAACTATAGTCCCTGTGGCAGACAAAGGACACTGTCTGCATCAACAACTATAGTCCCTGTGGCAGACATAGGACAGTGTCTGCATCAACAACTATAGTCCCTGTGGCAGACACAGAACACTGTCTGCATCAACAACTATAGTCCCTGTGGCAGACAAAGGACACTGTCTGCATCAACAACTATAGTCCCTGTGGCAGACATAGGACAGTGTCTGCATCAACAACTATAGTCCCTGTGGCAGACATAGGACAGTGTCTGCATCAACAACTATAGTCCCTGTGGCAGACAAAGGACAGTGTCTGCATCAACAACTATAGTCCCTGTGGCAGACAAAGGACAGTGTCTGCATCAACAACTATAGTCCCTGTGGCAGACATAGGACAGTATCTGCATCAACAACTATAGTCCCTGTGGCAGACAAAGGACATTGTCTGCATCAACAAGTATAGTCCCTGTGGCAGACAAAGAACACTGT
Organism: Cepaea hortensis; assembly: GCA_963921405.1. Classification (NCBI taxonomy): domain Eukaryota; kingdom Metazoa; phylum Mollusca; class Gastropoda; order Stylommatophora; family Helicidae; genus Cepaea; species Cepaea hortensis. The sequence continues at coordinate 26,751,084 of OY992887.1, read as the reverse complement.
CTGCATCAACAACTATAGTCCCTGTGGCAGACAAAGGACACTGTCTGCATCAACAACTATAGTCCCTGTGGCAGACATAGGACAGTGTCTGCATCAACAACTATAGTCCCTGTGGCAGACAAAGAACACTGTCTGCATCAACAACTATAGTCCCTGTGGCAAAGAACACTGTCTGCATCAACAACTATAGTCCCTGTGGCAAAGAACATTGTCTGCATCAACAACTATAGTCCCTGTGGCAAAGAACATTGTCTGCATCAACAACTATAGACCCTGTGGCAGACAAAGGACACTGTCTGCATCAACAACTATAGTCCCTGTGGCAGACAAAGGACACTGTCTGCATCAACAACTATAGTCCCTGTGGCAGACATAGGACAGTGTCTGCATCAACAACTATAGTCCCTGTGGCAGACAAAGGACAGTGTCTGCATCAACAACTATAGTCCCTGTGGCAGACAAAGGACACTGTCTGCATCAACAACTATAGTCCCTGTGGCAGACAAAGGACAATGTCTGCATCAACAACTATAGTCTCTGTGGCAAAGAACACTGTCTGCATCAACAACTATAGTCCCTGTGGCAGACAAAGGACAGTGTCTGCATCAACAACTATAGTCCCTGTGGCAGACATAGGACAGTGTCTGCATCAACAACTATAGTCCCTGTGGCAGACAAAGGACAGTGTCTGCATCAACAACTATAGTCCCTGTGGCAGACAAAGGACAGTGTCTGCATCAACAACTATAGTCCCTGTGGCAGACAAAGGACAGTGTCTGCATCAACAACTATAGTCCCTGTGGCAGACATAGGACAGTGTCTGCATCAACAACTATAGTCCCTGTGGTAGACAAAGGACAGTGTCTGCATCAACAACTATAGTCCCTGTGGCAGACAAAGGACAGTGTCTGCATCAACAACTATAGTCCCTGTGGCAGACATAGGACAGTGTCTGCATCAACAACTATAGTCCCTGTGGCAGACAAAGGACATTGTCTGCATCAACAAGTATAGTCCCTGTGGCAGACAAAGAACACTGTCTGCATCAACAACTATAGTCCCTGTGGCAGACAAAGAACACTGTCTGCATCAACAACTATAGTCCCTGTGGCAAAGAACATTGTCTGCATCAACAACTATAGTCCCTGTGGCAAAGAACATTGTCTGCATCAACAACTATAGTCCCTGTGGCAAAGAACACTGTCTGCATTAACAACTATAGTCCCTGTGGCAAAGAACATTGTCTGCATCAACAACTATAGTCCCTGTGGCAAAGAACATTGTCTGCATCAACAACTATAGTCCCTGTGGCAGACATAGGACAGTGTCTGCATCAACAACTATAGTCCCTGTGGCAGACAAAGGACACTGTCTGCATCAACAACTATAGTCTCTGTGGCAAAGAACACTGTCTGCATCAACAACTATAGTCCCTGTGGCAGACAAAGGACAGTGTCTGCATCAACAACTATAGTCCCTGTGGCAGACATAGGACAGTGTCTGCATCAACAACTATAGTCCCTGTGGCAGACAAAGGACACTGTCTGCATCAACAACTATAGTCCCTGTGGCATACAAAGGACAATGTCTGCATCAACAACTATAGTCCCTGTGGCAGACAAAGGACAATGTCTGCATCAACAACTATGGTCCCTGTGGCAAAGAACACTGTCTGCATCAACAACTATAGTCCCTGTGGCAGACAAAGGACACTGTCTGCATCAACAACTATAGTCCCTGTGGCAAAGAACATTGTCTGCATCAACAACTATAGTCCCTGTGGCAGACAAAGAACACTGTCTGCATTAACAACTATAGTCCCTGTGGCAAAGAACATTGTCTGCATCAACAACTATAGCCCCTGTGGCAAAGAACATTGTCTGCATCAACAACTATAGTCCCTGTGGCAAAGAACACTGTCTGCATTAACAACTATAGTCCCTGTGGCAAAGAACATTGTCTGCATCAACAACTATAGTCCCTGTGGCAAAGAACATTGTCTGCATCAACAACTATAGTCCCTGTGGCAGACAAAGGACACTGTCTGCATCAACAACTATAGTCCCTGTGGCAGACAAAGGACACTGTCTGCATCAACAACTATAGTCCCTGTGGCAGACATAGGACAGTGTCTGCATCAACAACTATAGTCCCTGTGGCAGACAAAGGACACTGTCTGCATCAACAACTATAGTCTCTGTGGCAAAGAACACTGTCTGCATCAACAACTATAGTCCCTGTGGCAGACAAAGGACAGTGTCTGCATCAACAACTATAGTCCCTGTGGCAGACATAGGACAGTGTCTGCATCAACAACTATAGTCCCTGTGGCAGACAAAGGACACTGTCTGCATCAACAACTATAGTCCCTGTGGCATACAAAGGACAATGTCTGCATCAACAACTATAGTCCCTGTGGCAGACAAAGGACAATGTCTGCATCAACAACTATGGTCCCTGTGGCAAAGAACACTGTCTGCATCAACAACTATTGTCCCTGTGGCAGACAAAGGACAATGTCTGCATCAACAACTATAGTCCCTGTGGCAAAGAACACTGTCTGCATCAACAACTATAGTCCCTGTGGCAGACAAAGGACAGTGTCTGCATCAACAACTATAGTCCCTGTGGCAAAGAACACTGTCTGCATCAACAATTATAGTCTCTGTGGCATATGAGTATAATGTCTGCATCAACAACTATAGCCCCTGTGGCAGAATAGCTCAGGAGTTATGACCTTTGCCTTTGGCTCATGCAAGCTATGGTAGCATGGCTAAACACTTGCCTGCTTACTCGCTGGTCAGGGATTCAAACCTGCATCAAGGCAGATTTTATAAATTGATCAGGGCTCTCAGGTTGACCCAGTCTAAGTTCAGTACCAGCAATATCTTGCTAAGTTATGGCCGCCATCATGATATTGTATTATTGACCACATCACTATTGAAGTGCCAACTGGTCTAAAAAAAATATGGGTTTAATACAATATGCCCAATATGGGTGAAGGTGTGCAAAAATAGGTCCTTTATTTAACTTTGGCTCATGCAGACCTGATGGATTCATGCTGTGGACTGTTTCAGTTTACAAATGAGAACAGAATGGTACACTTTTCCTGATCCTGGGGTAGAGATCGGACACCTAGGCATCTCAGACAAGTATGAAAAACTCAAGAACCTGTGTGCAGGTTGTAAACATTAATAATCCTTCAGCAGATTATAATCATAAAGACTTGTAGAAAACATAGAAACTTGTAAAAGACATAAAGACTTGTAGAAAACACACAGACTTGTAGAAAACATACAGACTTGTAGAAAACATACAGACTTGTAGACAACATACAGACTTTTAGAAAACATACAGACTTGTAGAAAACATACAGACTTGTAGTCAACATAAAGACTTGTAGACAACATAAAGATTGTAGTCAACATACAGACTTGTAGACAACATACAGACATGTAGAAAACATACAGACTTGTAGGACTTGTAGAAAACATACAGACTTGTAGTCAACATAAAGACTTGTAGACAACATAAAGACTTGTAGTCAACATACAGACTTGTAGTCAACATACAGACTTGTAGACAACATAAAGACTTGTAGACAACATAAAGACTTGTAGACAACATACAGACTTGTAGAAAACATACAGACTTGTAGGACTTGTAGACAACATACAGACTTGTAGTCAACATACAGACTTGTAGACAACATACAGACTTGTAGACATCATAAAGACTTGTAGACAACATAAAGACTTGTAGACAACATAAAGACTTGTAGGACTTGTAGAAAACATAAAGACTTGTAGACAACATTAAGACTTGTAGACAACATACAGACTTGTAGTCAACATACAGACTTGTAGTCAACATACAGACTTGTAGTCAACATACAGACTTGTAGTCAACATACAGACTTGTAGACAACATTAAGACTTGTAGAAAACATACAGACTTGTAGACAACATAAAGACTTGTAGACAACATAAAGACTTGTAGACAACATACAGACTTGTAGACAACATACAGACTTTTAGAAAACATACAGACTTGTAGAAAACATTAAGACTTGTAGAAAACATTAAGACTTGTTGTCAACATAAAGACTTGTAGACAACATAAAGACTTGTAGGACTTGTAGAAAACATACAGACTTGTAGACAACATAAAGACTTGTAGAAAACATACAGACTTGTAGACAACATACAGACTTGTAGACAACATACAGACTTGTAGACAACATACAGACTTGTAGAAAACATACAGACTTGTAGAAAACATACAGACTTGTAGAAAACATACAGACTTGTAGGACTTGTAGAAAACATACAGACTTGTAGAAAACATACAGACTTGTAGACAACATAAAGACTTGTAGACAACATACAGACTTGTAGAATACATACAGACATGTAGAAAACATCAAGACTTATATAAAACAGACTTCTGGAAAATAGGCCTGTGGTACATTAGGCTTGTGGTAAAGACAATTGCAGAAAAATCATTGATAAATTAGGCTTGTGGTAAAGTGGTTTTGCAGAAAAGACACTTCTGGTAAATTAAGCTTGTGGTTAAGAGGTTTGCAGAAAAGAGATTTGTAGGGAAAAGGTGTCTGTCAAAGTTAGTTAGTTAGTTAGTTAGTCGACAGATCATCCTCGTTGCACATCGAACCATTCAGTCCATAAGTGCTCGGATCCCCTCCTCAGCAAATCCAGCAGCGTGTAGCGGCTAACGACGCCAGTTCTGTGTTGGTTTATCAATCTTCTTTGGCTTCCTGCGTAGTGTTCTTGTTTGGCCACACCTCTTTTAATTTGCTGCTCCCGCAGTCTGGCCATTGTTGTAGATTCACAGTCATCACTTGGTTCTCGCAAAAGTCTCACTTCTCGTAGAGCATTCAGAATGTCAGCCTGGTCCATGGCGCGTCCACCCTCCACCGTAGCCTCACCTGCGAGCTTGTCAGCCCGCTCATTTCCTTGTACTCCCGCATGACCTGGCACGAAGATGAAACTAATCTTTGCCAGCCGAGACCGCTTCAGAGGCAGCAACCATTCTCTTCGGATCGACCCCTCCTCTATCCTCTTGATCATGTTCATTGAGTCGCTAAGGAAACAAGCCCTAGTGAATGTCTGTGTCTCGAGCCATGTTATTGCTTTACTTACTGCCATGACTTCCATGGTCAGGCTACTTGTGGTTTCAGTGAAAGCACCAGAGTCCTCCTTCACAATTCTCCCTCCGGCCCGAGCTGTAAAGGCCCATGAGCTTCTCACATGTCGGACGACCGACCCATCTGTGTAGATGACCGCGTCACCGTCTAGCGAATTCTCGAAAATCAACGCTTGTACTTCAGCCTCAACAGCAGCCGGATTTCCTTGTCTGCATTTTCTATCTAGTTGGATGCAAACTGACAAGGATGTGCCGAAGTCTGTTGGCACTTGCACCCACTCCTCGCCAGGTTCTAAGTCCTCAAGTGAACACACCTGTTGAAGAATGTCTTCGGCTTGACCCATCCACGACCGTCCTCTTTTTAACCTGCTGCCCTTCACCTTCCTAATTTCACTATGCAGTGGATGTTGTGTGTTTGCGTTAATTCTGAGGTAGGCGCGTGCCCTGCAAACTTGTATTCTCTCTTCAATGGTTGGAAAATCAAGAAGGTAGCGCATCGCCCTGCATGCTGTATCTCTTGTACATCCAAGAATAATGCGCATTGCTTCATTCTGTATCCTTTCCATCCTTTCTATCTGCTTATGGCTGAGAGTCAGGATTGCCATTGCATACTCCAAAACAGACATGACCAGCCCCTCGTACAGAAGACATAGATGGCGCTGCTCACAGTTTGCTGCCGCCATCACCCGCATCGCTGCCAAACCCCGCTTGGCCTTTGTTATCACCTGGTCTATGTGCACATTATAAGCAAGGCTTCGATCAAACCGTATCCCCAGGTAATTCATTGCCTGCGTTCTTTCCACCGTCTCTGAACACAGCATTACAGTTGGTGTTGGATTGTTGACAATATGATTATTCAACGAGAACCAAGTCACTGTTGCCTTTGTTGGGTTGACCATTGCCCCAGCTTCATCACACCAAGTACTTATGCGATTGAGTTCGGTTTGTAGTTCCACAGCAACCTCCTCTCTATCCTTACCCTGACGATACACTAAAACATCATCGGCATACGACAATGTCCTGCCAGGTCCAGTGATCTGCTCACTGGTGATTCTCACTGTGTAGGCGTTGAACAGTACCGGAGATAATGGTGATCCCTGTGGTAGGCCAGGATATATTGTTGTTGGTTCCGAAGTCCAACTGCCACATCTAAAAACTACTTTCCGTTGGTAGAGGGCTGCAGCGATCCAACTAAGGAGGAATGGACTTACGTTTAGTTCAAGAAGCTGAAACATTAAAAAATCCAGTGGTACTCTGTTGTATGCGTCCTCAAGATCAATCGCTGCAGCAACGGTTTCAGTGCCTGCGTGGAACCCTTCATAGACATCCTGGGCAAAGACTGCTGCATTGGTCCAGGTTTCTCTTTTTGGACGATACCCACCCAGGGTAGGTGGGAAAACACCTTGCCTCTCTAGTTGGCTTGATATTTTCCTGGCAATTACCTTCTCCAGCAGCTTGCCTATTGTATTCTGCATGGTTATAATTCGATATCCCTGAATTTTTTTGTTGTCTTTGTCAGGCTTCGGCAAGGGAATCAGATAGCTGTGTAACCATTCCTCCTTGATGCTAGCACTCCCTATACTGTTGTTGTACATGTCTGCTAGTTTCTCTAGCTCATTGTCGGTACACCTATTTATGTCGTCGTATCTTATGCCATCAGGACCTGGAGCACTGTTTTTTGATCGTCGAAGCACAGCCTTGATTTCTTTCACTGTCACTGTGTCTTCCTCCGAAGTGTTCTGGGCCTTGCATCTGTCTGAGGTGACCTCCTTGGCCAGGTTTCGACCTCCCATGTCTGTCTGGTTGCTCTGCTCAAGGTAGCGTTCAAAGAGGGCTTTGCCCTTGTCCTCGTCAGTCCTCTGCCAGATGAGGTCAGAACCTTGGAAGTCAGAAATGCTCTTATTCTTGACTACACCACTCATGCTTTTATGTAGTCGCCAGAACAATTTCAGTGACTTGTCTGTGCTTACTCTTTGACACACCTCTGCCCATTTTTCGCTTTTAACCACCTTGACCAGTTTTTTGAAATAGCTTACTTTTGTGTGCATCTCTCTTTCTAAGTGCAAGCAGGGACTAGGATGACCAGCTCTGTTCTTCTTGGCATTTTGCCATCTCCTTACAGCACTACGCTTATCCACCCAAGCCTTCTCCACCTCGAAACTCCACCACGGTGGCTGCTCCCAGCTTTTTTTCCTGCCCTGAAACGTTCTGCGCTTGTCACGTCTTATTTTACTCACCACATCTTGCCCTGTACTGTCATACTGGAACGTCTTTACCTTTAGCTTGTGCTGCCTGGTTCTGCCTTTCTCCACCAATATGCTGCACGGGTGGTGGTCGCTGCCATGGTGTCCTAGGACACCCCATCTACACACTGTAGTGAGTAAAGGTGAAACTAGCGCCAGATCAATAGCACTGTCCTCATCGCCTGGACGGCTTGCTGTCCTGGTGACACAGCCACTGTTAATACAAACCAGGTCGATGGTTTCCAGTGCAGTCTCGAGCTCCTCCCCTTGTGTATTGGAGGAAGTGTTTCCCCATGCTCTGCCCTTAGCGTTGAAGTCACCACAGAAAATAACATTTCTCTCTTGGCCTAATATGCCACTTAAGCACTGCCACTTCTGGGCGTCCATACTCGCATTGCGGGCATAAACATTAACCAACACGAATGGTATACTGGAATGAACTCTCAACGCCTGTATTTGTATATCGTCACTGTCCCAACTGGACATGTCTAGCTCTGACGCCACCATGCTGTCGCGAACGAGAATCGCCGTTCCCAGATGTCGTCTGTTGTAGAAACATTTGAAGCCGGCAATTCCGAGTAGCTGATCGCCCAGTCTCGTCTCCTGGAGTGCTACAATGTCGTTCCTGTAAACTAGGGTTTCTAAAATAGAGCCCCGTTGTTTTACACTGGCACAGTTCCAATATAGAATACGGATATTCCTGAGTCCTAGACGGTGACACTTGAGTCTAAAACGCCTCAAACCACCGCGCTTACCTTGTTTCTTTTTCCCTGCGCGGCTACCGCGCCGCTTCGTTATGTTGACTGCTGGCCCATCGGAAAACACACGTTGTTCCGCCATGTTGAAAAAACGTAAACACAGACTGATTTGAACCACACACGCTGCTGAAAATTCACTCAAGGATGGCTTCGCTCGATGCACGAACTCCGTAGCACCCGCGCAGATCTTGAGTAGAAGCTCCTGGTTTTACATCCTGGCACACCAATTACACGCAAGAGATGAATAAATCCATCCCCAACGCGAAAAAGTTAACGAACACAAAACAACACGACCGTCCGTCGCCATCTTGAAACCGGAAACCTCTCGTCTCATTTGTCTGTCAAAGTGTCTTGTAGCAAAAGAGACTTGTAACTTGGAATTTGCAGCAATGATGTGTGTGAAAATGGGCCTTGTAGATATGAGTTTGTGAGGAAATGGGACTTGTGGCAATGAGATGTTCAGCAATGAGCCTTGTAGCTGCCATAAATAATTGTGTGGTAATAGATATGTGACAATAATGTTTATGACAATTAATGTGTGGCAAAAGATATGTATGGCAATGAGAACTGTCATAATAAGATCTGTGGCAATGAGAATTGTGGGATGGGATGTATAGCAATGGGATACGTGTCCATGAGAATTGCCACAATGAGATATGTGGCAATGAGTTGTAAGACAATGAGATGTGTCACAATGAGAGGTGTGGCAATAAGTTGTATGGCAATGAGATGTGTGACAATGAGAGGTGTGGGAATGGTTGTGTGGCTATGAGTTGTGTGGCAATGAGATGTATGACAATGAGATGTGATATAATGCGATGTGTGGCAATGAGTTGTGTGGCAATGAGATGTATGACAATGAGATGTGATATAATGCGATGTGTGGCAATGAGTTGTGTGGCAATGAGATGTATGACAATGAGATGTGATATAATGCGATGTGTGGCAATGAGTTGTGTGGCAATGAGATGTGATATAATGCGATGTGTGACAATGAGCTGTGTGGCAATGAGATGTATGACAATGAGATGTATGACAATGAGATGTGATATAATGCGATGTGTGGCAATGAGTTGTGTGGCAATGAGATGTGATATAATGCGATGTGTGACAATGAGCTGTGTGGCAATGAGATGTATGACAATGAGATGTATGACAATGAGATGTGATATAATGCGATGTGTGGCAATGAGCTGTGTGGCAATGAGATGTGTGACAATGAGATGTGATATAATGCGATGTATGCCATTGAGTTGTATGTCAATGAGTTGTATGATAATGAGATGTGAGTGAATGATATGTGTGACAATGAGCTGTGTGGCAATAAGTTGTATGACAATGAGATGTGTGACAATGAGAGGTGTGGGAATGGTTGTGTGGCTATGAGTTGTGTGGCAATGAGATGTATGACAATGAGATGTGATATAATGCGATGTGTGGCAATTAGTTGTGTGGCAATGAGATGTATGACAATGAGATGTGATATAATGCGATGTGTGGCAATGAGTTGTGTGGCAATGAGATGTATGACAATGAGATGTGATATAATGCGATGTGTGACAATGAGCTGTGTGGCATTGAGTTGTATGCCATTGAGTTGTATGCCAATGAGTTGTATGACAATGAGATGTGAGTCAATGATATGTGCGCCAATGAAACTTGTAGCAATGAGATCTGTGGCAATGAGACTTGTTTCAATGAGGTTTGAAGCAAAGAGGCTGGCATCAAAGAGGCGTACAACAAAGACATCAGAAATAAAGTGGCTTGCAGATTCCCTTGTCTAAAATCAAGCAATAATAATCATGCTTAATAACAATGTTGATAAAGTACAAAGTTAACAATAATTATCTACCAAGCTGATAAGATAAACGTACAAGTAACATTGAGAAACACTGGTCCAGTAGCTTCTCCAGCAGAATTCCTTCCTGTACACGTGTAAGACCTCTCGTCCTCCTCCTGCAGGTTCGTGATGGTCAGTGTTCTCCCGTCTGCTGACACAGAGTACTTTGGATTTTGTGTATTCTGAATTTGATTACCAGAATCATCGCGCCAAGTTATCACTGGGATGTATGGATAGCTTGGATCACTGTTGGAAAAGGATTGTTAAAAAATAAAGTATGTATATGGTCTTTCCGAGGTATTGTTACTTTAAAGTGATTACAATATGGGTCAGGGGGAAAAGTTACCAATATCAGCACAATACATTTACCATATTATGGATAGACCCGAACAAATTATTTTTTCCGTACCTCATAACAGGAAATAAATAATTATGCAGTCACATGTATATAAAAATTAAGAATAGCAAATCAGCCATGTCCACATGTGGGATGGTGACCCAATCAGTAGATCACATACTTCAAAACTATGAATATGATATATCAAGGCAAACCTTTTGGCCTAGAGAAACAATAGTTAAACTTTACAGACCACTGCATGAACTAATAATAACAGTTAAATGTACACAAAAGATAATATTGCTGATATAAACATTTTATTTCAAGCAAAACAAATATAGAAGAAGAAACACATGGAGAAGAAAATTTGAGAAATAGATTAATAATGTGAGAAAGGGATAGAATAAACAACAAGACATGGTCATATTTTGGAGAGTTTATCATAAGATGGTGGAGGATTTATGCTGATATGGAGAAAAAGGAATTTTAGAAGCAGGAAGCTAATGGAGCTGAAATAACAAGTAAGGCAGGAGCACTGAAATTAACATCTAGGACAGGGTGGATACAACTCTTTAGCGCTGAAGGCATCAAGAAAACAGAAAGTCAATACAATGTATTTCCTAGTGAATTTAAACACAGAAACCACAAACAATATATTGCATGGTTTCTTGCCTGCCATATTTCACTGCATCTCATCTGGTGTATACTGCAAAAGTATATATCATATGAGGTGAATAAATGAATAATATTTTGGCTGAAATACTAAATACTTAGTCACCGATATTTTTTATTGTGGAACATGTTATCCCTACAGTAGTCTAAAATTTAAAAGGAAGTAGGTCTGTTTGAATAGCAATGGCTGGAAAGGCCTAATCGTTAACTATTCAATATATTTGAGCAATTGATTACTGCTCATCGAATACAGTTTATGAAATATGTTTTCCTTATTAGCTATATGACAGCTAATAAGCAAATTTTCTGTGATGGTCGACTTTGACGTTTTATGACCTGTCGAAATCCTAAAGATTGATTAACTCTCTTTTCCACCCAAACTGGTATATTTTCAGCAACTTGATATGCTAATTGTCTGTTTGTTCTATCTATGTAAGTTGCTTGGCACTCACACTGGAATTAATCAATGCAGTTTGATTTGATGTAAGGAGACAATGGTTCTTTCACAGATGGTGTAGGTATCGGGGTGGTTTTATATCTGATCATTGGTTCAGCAGCAAAGAATGTTCAGTTTACAGCTGTTTTAAGTCGATAAAGTATTTTGTTTCATTACATCGTCTCCTCAAAAAGTTAGCTGAAGAAACACTTGAAGTTTGGGGACTGAAGAAACACTTGAAGTTTGGAAACCATGAAAAATACACTTCAAGCTTGGGAACCATTGATTCTATGGAGGTAGATTTGTGGCTAGCAGTGATGAAACTGGTTGGATATCTATTTGATATCAAAGACTGGTGAAGGGTATCTAGCTCTTCCTCTAGAATGTTGTCAGAGCACATCTTCCTAGGGTCCATGCCAAGCCAGGCTTATATAGATGGGTTCAAAGGTATTGAAATTCAAGTATTGGCCTGTTCATGTTCTTTGAAGTGCAGATAATGTTTATTGTGACTGATCTTTGAAACAAAGCTAATGTCTAGTTTATTTACAGCAAATAAAGTTCAAGCCTAGAAATGTTGAAAGATTTAGTTATTCAATACTTACACTTTTACTATGTATACAGTATATTGGAAATTCAGCTTTCTTGGAAACAACCATGAATTTAGTTTCTTCTAACATTTCATAATAATTCCTTCTGTTCACTCCCCTTCCCCATCTTATCAAGAGTGAGATAATGCCATTAACTGATTAAGGGTCATGGGATGATTCATCGTCTTAAGTGACTTCCCGTTTTTGCCATGGGTTTATATACAGTAATTTTTCATATGCAACCTCTTTTAATTTGATATATAATACAAGATGTCTGCTACCATACTAACAATTTTATGTCATAATGGTGACACACCCCTATTTTCTATTTTCCACCATTCATTTTTGTGTGGTACTAAACTAAATTTTTGTTTGGCACTGAATCTGTACAACTATGCTTCTTTCTTTTTCTTTGAGCAGTAGGAAAAATCCCCTGCCGGCTCGCTAGGCCAGTTGCATGTTTAGGACAGAAATGTCTGACCAAAGGGTGGCCATTTTCCTTGGCGAGCCAGAGTTGGCCCAAGACCTCACGGTCATTATTTTGCAGTCTACACAACAGGGAATTGAAGATGAGTCTGAAGTCTATGGGTCATTGGTAGGCTACTAATTTTCACTTTTAACCCCTCCTGAGAGAGACCATTTGATACTAACCCTACTGGCTGCAGGTCGGCCGCTTTCCACACCTCAACACCGCAAGGTACAAGAGGAACAAGTTCAGATGAACAATTTCCTCATCATTTCATTACTTCTTATCCAGCATTGACAGAAGCACAGACTACAAACAACTATTCAATCAGCATATTTTCAAAGGTGTACTTACTATCCAGAAAACATGCACTCAAGCTTGGCTGTGGAAAACCTCATTCCTTTGATGCCAGTATTGGAATACTGAAGGTACGGTTTAATTGGTGAGAGATCTGAAATGGTAATAATATGATTTTACCAACAGTGTATATCACATTTCCAACATCAATATAAAAACTCCTGCTGCAGCTGTTCTTGCTTCTTCTTTTTCTTCTTCTCTTCTCCTCTTTCTTCTCTCCTTCTCATCCTCCTTCTTCTTCTGCTGTTTCTTCTTCTTCTTCTTCTTCTTCTTCTTCTTCTTCTTCTTCTTCTTCTTCTTCTTCTTCTTCTTCTTCTTCTTTAATATCATCTTTTCTATCAAACAGAAAGCAAGTAGTATCACATAATAAATGTCTGTCTCATACCACTACCTTCAATATTGGAGTACCACAAGGCTCTATTCTTGGCCCTCTATTGTTTGCCATATATATTAACGATCTACCTTTACATCTTTCGTCGTCCTGCGATCTATTTGCAGACGACTGTACAGTGTACACAAATGCTGAAAACTGTATTTTATTGGAGTCGTCTTTACAACAAGAATTAAATAATGTAGTTAGGTGGAGCTATTCAAACCGTATGCAAATTAACATCACTAAAACAAAATCAATGTTACTAACAACCAGACAAAGACTTCAAACTCTTAGCTCACACACATCACTTCAACTTCACATCGATAACATGCCAGTAGAAAGTGTAATTGAGCACAAAACATTAGGCATAATCATTGATAGAAACCTAAACTTTAATTCCCACGTTCAAGCGCTTATTAAACAAACAGCGAAAAAGGTCTACCAACTCGCCAAAATTAAAAACTTCCTTGATGAGGACACAAGGAAACTATTCTATACTTCTCATATACAGACACACTTTGACTACTGCTCTACAATCTGGGACGGTTGTTCTAATTCAAACACCAAGCGACTTTACTCACTCCAGAAACGGGCCATGAGTCTAATTTATAACAAACATTTATCTGACAATCCTAGCCTGTATAAACGCCTTCAGTTACTACCACTCCGCAAACGCCTGCTTTTCAATAAAGCTAAACTAATTCACAAAATCCTGCATCGGAATGCCCCAAATTACCTTTGGCCATTGTTTAAATATAATGCTAGACACAGTAAACGTTTAAATATATTACACATTCCGAAGCCTAGGATTGACTTATACAAAACAAGCTTAACGTACTCCGCAGCTCAGCTGTGGAACAATCTTCCACAAGAAATCAAAGACATCACCAATCCCTGTTCATATAATCGCAAATTACTCGAACACTATCTCAGTACGGATTATCTTCCCCCTTAATAATAGAGATAATAATAATAATAACAAAACCCTAGTATAACAGCCAGTCCCCTTTTGGTAGGCCAGTATATTCCACATGGCTAATAACAAGTGTCAGACCATTATCTAATTTTACTGTGTCGTGTAGTTTTGATGTTCGCATTTTGCCCATGCCTTTATAATGCATATCTTTTATATTGTTGCTGTTCTCTGTTAGCCTTGAATGATGTGTGAATGAAATAATGTATGAAAGAGAGTGATAGAAGGGCAGAATGTTAGACGGGCCTGCGTGCCCAATTCTTAACCCTTTGAAAATAAAGTTTGTTCGTTCGTTCGTTCGTTCGTTCTTCTTCTTTTTCTTCTTCTTCTTTTTCTTCTTCTTCTTCTTCTTCTTCTTCTTCTTCTTCTTCTTCTTCTTCTTCTTCTTCTTCTTCTTCTTCTTCTTCTTCTTCTTCTTTTGTTGCTGTCTTCTTCTTCTTCTTCTTCTTCTTCTTCTTCTTCTTCTTCTTCTTCTTCTTCTTCTTCTTCTTCTTCTTCTTCTTCTTCTTCTCCTTTTTCTTCTCCTTTTTCTTCTTCTTCTTCTTCTTCTTCTTCTTCTTCTTCTTCTTCTTCTTCTTCTTCTTCTTCTTCTTCTTCTTCTTCTTCTTCTTTCTTTCTTTCTTTCTTTCTTTCTTTCTTTGTTGCTATCTTCTTCTTCTTCTTCTTCTTCTTCTTCTTCTTCTTCTTCTTCTTCTTCTTCTTCTTCTTCTTCTTCTTCTTCTTCTTCTTCTTCTTCGTTTTCCTTTGTTGCTGTCTTCTATCTCACAGTAGAACTTAATTCTTCAACCAACTCATGCCAGGCCATTCTCTATAGACTTCTTCATGCTTGGCTAAATTTTCCAATTAAAGTTTTGTATGGGATGAGGGAGCCAGTAACATGCCTGCTCGGTGACAGTCTTTCTATCTTTTGCTTCCCTTCTGGACTATGGTAACACGTGGACAATTATAAATTAAAGATAATCAATAATATACACGAAGTAATGAAAATCATTAACTCTCTCATATTATTATAGTTGTTTTATAACAAGAGAAAAAAAAAAACTACGAAAGAGGAAGTTTATAATTTATTAGAATGATAGTGATGCGGAAGATGTCCACCCTCTAAGTCTTTCCAGCCAATCATGATGGGAGCAATGTCCTGCAAAGATCCTGTAACTTAATTATGATGATGTGTTACCTATTTTAGCCTTGAACAATACTGCTGACATGAATTGCATGTGAAAGAAGTGCTACACAGCATCTAACTCTCTCAACACCAGACAACTTCCCATGCATTTATTGATTCCTTTACTGCTTTGCACTTGTCAGGTTTTTATCAGATATGACTGAGCTACCGTATGAAAATAGACGGTACTACCTGCTTCTATTGGTGCCGAATGTTGGGTCTCAGTTATATATGACTGAGCTACCGTATGACAGTAGATGGTACTACCTGCTTTCTGTTAGCTCTGAATGTTGGGCGGCACTTATCAAACCTGACACCCCACATTGTGCCAACGGCTTCGGGCATAGAAGCGCAATTAGGAGGGTACAAGCCTTACCCTGGCATGAGGAAATGCAACCCAAAGACAAAATGTCAAATAGGGCAGACCAGGCCCTAAGCTTTGGTTGGCAGCTGGTCTAGGATGGAAGCTCCGACAGGTGGACAATTAGAGCAATGCTTTGCTGATCCGGCAGCTTCCGCAGCATGTCTTGTTCCAGATGTATTGGTGTTATCTTTTCTCTGGAGTAAACTAGGCATGCCATGAGAGAGATCATGCTGCATGGGCAATACATGGTCTCTATATTTCAGCCCAGGCTTTGTGCTATGGAGAAGCATAACTCCATCCCTGACCTCACAAATGCATTTGATTTGGTCAGTCATGAAGGTCTGTTCAAGGCACTAAAGAAGATTGGCTACCCACCAACTCTTCTGTCCATTGTGGAATCATTCCAAACAGGCATCAAGTTTCATGGTGCGACTTCAGAAGAGTTTGAAATCAAAAGTGGAGTTAAGCAAGGTTGTATACTGTTTCCCACCCTCTTTGGAATATACTTTTCACTTATACTGAAATATGCCTTTCTTAATCAGGATGTAGGTATATATATTCACTCATGCTCAGATGGCGACCTCTACAATGCTCAGAGACTGCAGGCCAAGAATAAACTTAGGAGGGTACTGATTGAAGCCAACAATTTAGTCCAAATGATTGTTGTAGGGGTTTAACCACTACCTCTGCATCAGTACACCAGATGTTTAAGAACGAGTGCTCTTATCAGTTCAGCCATACTGACCTTCGATAACAATGATAATAATGAAGATGATGGCGATGATGATGGTAACTATGATGATGATAACTATGATGACAATGATAATGATGACAATGTCAATGATGATGACGATGATGATGATGATGATGATGATGATGATGATGATGATGATGATGATGGTAACTATGATGACAATGATGATGATGATGATGATGATGATGATGATGATGATGATGATGATGATGATGGTAACTATGATGACAATGATAATGATGACAATGATGATGGTAACTATGATGATGATAACTATGATGACAATGATAATGATGACAATGATGATGATGATGATGATGATGATGATGATGATGATGATGATGATGATGATGATGATGATGATGATGATAACTATGATGACAATGATAATGATGACAATGTCAGCGATGTTGACAACAATGATGACAATGATGATGGCAACAATGAAGCTGAAGATAATGATGATAATGTTAAATTGTTATCAAAAGAGTAATTAACAGAAAATAGTATACAATTATATAATTATACTTACTGGAATTTGCAGTCACTGTCAATGAATTCTTAGTCCCAAGAACAATCTGCTTATCTTGATCCACAGAAATACCACATTGATAGTTAATTGAGGCATCGTTTGTGGTAACATATGTGAAGTGGAGGTTTCCTGAAATAAGTGGTAGGAATTTTGACAATTAGCTGATTGAGAAATCACTCATGGCTTCGTTTGTAAAATAGAGGTTACATGAAAAGTATCACATAAGTGGCTGACTGAACCATCATCCATGATTAGGTATGTGAAGTGGTGGGACACAGTAACTCATTGAGCTGTATCTGTGGCTCATCATCATCATCATCATCATCATCATCATCATCATCATCATCATCATCATCATCATCATCAAGTGCCCTGCCAGTTGGCAAAGGCATTCATAGCTCTCCACAGATCTCGGTATTTGGTGTTCTGGATCAACTCTGCTGATGATATTCTTCCATGCCACCGTCTCAATCCATCCAGCATCATTTCTCTTGGTCTGTGGCTTGATATGTAAAATGGAGGTTATTTTAAATTGGTGGTAGGAATTTTGACATATAAGTGGCTGACTGAGCAGACATTTCTGACTATGTATGCAAAATGAAGGTTACTAAACACGGGTGGTAGGAATTTTCACAAACGAGGGGGCTTCAAATGAAAACCTTAAAAGTGTGACATAAATTCCAATAACCATTCCATGGTCTTGTAATCTGTCAATATTGTTGTTAAGAGTGTCATTAGTGTTAGGCATATGACATCATGCTGCAGACGAACACGGTGACATCATAAGGACAGCTTAAAGATGGCTGTCCCACTTTTGACATGCACCAAAGAGGAGCAGCATTCTGTTACCTGTTTTTTATCAGTGAAAGAGTGAAACCAATAGAAATGCATCAGTGAATGAAGGTCCAGTATGGTAATGCATGCCTATCAGTCCAGCAAGTGTATGAATGGAGCAGAAAGTTTCAAAATGTCATGACTTCTGTGATAGACTGTTCACGACCAGATCAGGCACACCAAGTAATGACCTCAGAGCCGGTTGCAGATTACGTGGCAACTCCATCATGACAATGCATGCAACTATTCTTGAGTAAATGACCTTTACTTCCTTAGCCCTTCCCAGCATACAATAGCACTGGCACTAAGTTCTGTCACATCATGTAGCAGGCCCTTTGCGAAACATCATTTCATGCCAGGAAGATACTCGATCTTCTGCCAGTTTCCTTGCCTCATGCATTTTCATTCCCAGGGTAAATTTAATGTTCCGTTTCCCTCTTCTTATTGGTTGACCCATTTGTTTCCCTCTTCTTATTGGTTGACCCTTCTGTTTCCCTCTTCTTATTGGTTGACCCTTCTGTTTCCCTCTTCTTATTGGTTGACCCTTCTGTTTCCCTCTTCTTATTGGTTGAACCTTCTGTTTCCCTCTTCTTATTGGTTGACCCATTTGTTTCCCTCTTCTTATTGGTTGACCCTTCTGTTTCCCTCTTCTTATTGGTTGACCCTTGCGCTTTTGCCATGAACCATGCCTTCCATTACTGATCTTTCTATTTCATTGTGACATTTAATAAGGCTGAAGTATTTTAGTTTCAAAAATATGCTGCTATTTATGAGCCAGTTTTCTTTTATGTTTAGATCTTGTAGAGTGCAAGTATTTTTCTCCATCTTGGTCCAGAATATTCTAGACTTTTTCTAGAACATTTAAGTTCATAAGCTTTAGTGATTGCAAAATGGTCCATGATTCATATGCAAATTTGAGTAAAATTAGTGGAACTGTGGTAAAGCTGTGGAAATGTAAACAATATAAAATAACACAAAATAATGCAGCTTCTCAGAACAGAATTACAAAAAAATATAAGCCTAGCCTTCATCAGCAAACAAATACACACACAAAACACAACATATAATCATGGAGAAGACCCTCTAGTGACTATATTAAGGCATAAGATTGGGATAAGAAGAATAAAAAGATGAAAAAGTGAGAACAATGAAGAGAAAATGACAATTTTTAAAAAAATTGCTTGCTACTTTTCTCACGACAGAAAAGAAGTATGCTCCTGAAATGTGTACTTTTATATGTTTGCTGATGTTTTACTGTAGACTCTTAATGCTGTTTACACTAAGAGCTGTTTCAATGGTTTCTCTGCGTTTTTGTTTTTAATCAAGAAGACACAAATAATATATTGCACAATTTATTGCCTGGCATATTTCCCTGTATCTTTTCAGGTGCATACAACAGGGAAAAGTTCAACATATAGAGTGTTTGTAATGTCTCACTACACTTTGTATGTTGAACAAATTTGAAAACTGAAGTACATAATATCATTTTTTTAAATGTGCTCCATAGTCCATCGTAAAATGCAGCAAATGGCTGTCGTCTGCTGGAGTAATTCTTTGCACTCTAAACAAAATGGTGTTATCAACGGAAGAAAGACTGTTTCAAATTTGTTCTACATGCAAAGTGTAGTGAGACTTTACAAACACCCGATATAAGTAGAATAGTGCAACCAGAATACACACTGTTGTGACAATGAAACATTTGACAATGTGTTTGTTGTATTTTATTATATTTTGAACTTTTTTTTTTCTGTGTGCATGTGACAAGATTCAGTGAAATATATACATGCAATAAATAAATTGTGCAATATATCGCTTGTGTCTTCTGTGCAATGTCTTGCTTGTGTCTTCTGCGCAAAAAAAAACGTAATTTTATTGTTTTTGTTTTTTTCCAAATTGTGTGAGTAAAACTACCTTTTTCACTACAAGATGAAGGATTTTATTTTCATCTTCTAACTTTCTGTCAACTTACCTTCCTGGTTTATGAAAAGTCGATAGCTGTCTAAGGAAATACTTGTGCTTTGTGAACTGTACCAGTTAAATTTTATCGTGGCACCAACAACTGCTTTCTTGTTGCACAGAAGCCTCAGATACTGGTGTTCTGGCACGGTCTGCTGGGAGTCTTCAGCATCAAATTTCTCTATTCCTGAAAGCAGATATTCAGCACTTTCGTTATTTTGTTATTAGAGGAACGGCTGGTGGAGTGACTAGAATGCTGTGTTCTCCTTCGGGTGACCCATATTCGAATCCTCGGTAATGTGTGGATTATTTTCTGTCGGAGACAAAACAAAAATCTTAACCTGCAGTTTGCGGCGACTGCACTAGCCAGGCGGCATTAATTCCTCAGGCTCAAGACCACCCTGTCCTACACCGCAAGGTTCTATAGGCAGTAATTGACAGACAGTTATTTTATGATGTTATTACAATTGGTTATAGGAAAAAAACTGATTGAGGGTTGGGTGTCTGCTGGGTCAGCATGTCCACCAAAACACTGCACGATATTTTATAAAACATGGGTGCCAGAAGATGTTTTCGGAAGTATTTCTAGTGGGCCTGATACTGAACACATCACCCACTGAGTGTCAATTCAGCTAAAAATATGTGTCTAGCACCATATGCTAATTGCATTTTATATTTTTGTTACCAAGTTATGATATACAGAACAGTTTTAACAGACCGCAATATCCTGAGACAGGATGGAAACGCGAAAAAAAAAAAAGATAACATAGAAATATAATTATTACAAGTTAATACAATTAGAACAGCTTTCACAACTGTAAAAATAAAGGATAGATATCCCCCAGATATTAAAGCATAACAAGTAAATACATAAAGAACAGATTTGGGCTCATAAAAATAATAGATGACATCAAAGATTTAAGCAGACCAAGTGAATACATAAGGAACAGCTTTTGAACTCATAAAAATAATAGATGACAACAAAAATTTAGGCATAACAAGTTCATTCCTAAAGAGCAGATTTCACAGACATAAACTAGAAGAGATAACACCAGAGATTGAGTTATAAACAATGAACAACAGCTTCTGCATCCATTAACAAGTATAGACAACACAATAGATTGATATATAACAAATTAATACATAAAGTTAGTTAGCTGCATGTCCTTTACAGGATGTCACAATCAACTCCAGCATTTTTTTGGCTGTTTGTAAATTTTTAGGCAATTTTTATATTCAGTAGTTTGTAGCTGCTTACTGAACGGCCAACGCTCACACCATCAAAATCAACTTAATGCAGTGTGCTTTAAAAACATAAAGAATAAACATATGTTACATGTCAATACATAAAGAACAAACATATATTACATGTCAATACATAAAGAATAATCATATGTTACATGTCAATGCATAAAGAACAAACATATATTACATGTCAATACATAAAGAACAAACATATATTACATGTCGATACATAAAGAACAAACATATATTACATGTCGATACGTTAAGAACAAAGATATATTACGTGTCAATATGTAAAGAACAAACATATATTACCTGTCAATACATAAAGAACAAATATATATTACATGTCAATACATAAAGAACAGAGATATATTACATGTCAATACATAAAGAACAAACATATATTACATGACAATACATAAATAACAAACATATATTACATGTCTATACATAAAGAACAAACACATATTACATGTCAATACACACAGAACAAACATATATTACATGTCAATACACACAGAACAAACATATATTCCATGTCAATACATAAAGAACAAACATATATATATATATGTCACTACATAAAGAAGAAACATATATTACATGTCAATACATAAAGAACAAACATATATACATGTCACTACATAAAGAACAAACATATATTACATGTTAATACACAAAGAACAAACATATATATTAAAACACCTGTCTCACTCACTTGTCTGCCATAGTCTAACAGGTGCTGCGAAGCTGACAACACTGGTCGCTCCATTGTTAAATGTATTGGAGGCAATGCAGACGTATGTGGCTTCTTCACGCAGGGAAAAACTTGGAATCTTTAGAGTGCCTACCGTAGTATCAACAGTAATGTACGGATTCTGTACAATGTCTGTTCCATTTTGTGTCCATTTGTATCTGTTGGAAATTATAAATATTATCATTAATCGTAGAAAAACTAAGCAGTACCACATAAACGATGGACGGAGGGAAAAGCAGAGTCCTTGGGAATATCGATACATGAAGCCCATAAGCAGGCACTCTCCCACTGTTTATACTTCACGTCGACACCGCAAGGTGCAAGGGGAACATGATGAGATGAGATCATTAATTATCATTAATCAAGTACCTTGCTAATTGGCATCAGTGATCATGGATCTCTAATTACTGGCATCAGTGATCATACTTCTCCATATACTGGCATCAGTGATCATGCTTCTCCATATACTGGCATCATGCTTCTCCATATACTGGCATCATGCTTCTCCATATACTGGCATCAGTGATCATGCATCTCTAATTACTGGCATCAGTGATCATGCTTCTCCATATACTGGCATCATGCTTCTCCATATACTGGCATCAGTGATCATGCTCCTCCATATACTGGCATCAGTGATCATGCATCTCTAATTACTGGCATCAGTGATCATGCTTTTCCATATACTGGCATCAGTGATCATGCTTCTCCATATACTGGCATCAGTGATCATGCTTCTCCATATACTGGCATCAGTGATCATGCTTCTCCATATACTGGCATCAGTGATCATGCTTCTCCATATACTGACATCAGTGATCATACTTCTCCATGTACTGGCATCAATGATCATGCTTCTCTAATTACTGGCATCAATGATCATGCTTCTCCATATACTGGCATGATGCTTCTCCATACACTGGCATCAGTGATCATGCTTCTCCATGTACTGGTATCAATGATCATGCTTCTCTAATTAACGGCATCTGTGATCATGCTTCTCCATATACTGGCATCAGTGATCATTCTTCTCTAATTACTGGCATCAATGATCATGCTTCTCTGTGTACTGGTATCAATGATCATGCTTCTCTAATTAATGGCATCAGTGAACATGCTTCTCCATATACTGGCATCAGTGACCATGCTTCTCTATATACTGGCATCAGTGATCATGCTTCTCCATATACTGGCATCAGTGATCATGCTTCTCCATATACTGTCATCAGTGATCATGCATCTCTAATTACTGGCATCAGTGATCATGCTTTTCCATGTACTGGCATCAGTGATCATGCTTCTCCATGTACTGGCATCAATGATCATGCTTCTCTAATTACTGGCATCAGTGGTCATGCTTCTCTATATACTGCATCAGTGATCATGCTTCTCCATATACTGGCATCATGCTTCGCCATATACTGGCATAAATGATCATGCTTCTCTAATTACTGGCATCAATGATCATGCTTCTCTAATTACTGGCATCAATGATCATGCTTCTCTAATTACTGGCATCAATGATCATGCTTCTCTAATTACTGGCATCAATGATCATGCTTCTCCATATATTGGCATCATGCTTCTCCATATACTGGCATCAATGATCATGCTTCTCTAATTACTGGCATCAATGATCATGCTTCTCTAATTACTGGCATCAATGATCATGCTTCTCCATATACTGGCATCATGCTTCTCTATATACTGGCATCAATGATCATGCTTCTCGATATACTGGCATCAATGATCATGCCTCTCCAATTACTGGCATCCATGATCATGCTTCTCTAATTACTGGCATCAATGATCATGCTTCTCTAATTACTGGCATCAATGATCATGCTTCTCTAATTACTGGTATCATGCTTCTCCATATACTGGCACCGGTGACCATGCTTCTCCATATACTGGCATCAATGATCATGCTTCTCTAATTACTGGCATCAATGATCATGCTTCTTCTGGCATCAGTGATCATGCTTCTCCATATACTGTCATCAGTGATCATGCTTCTCCATATACTGGCATCAGTGATCATGCTTCTCCATATACTGGCATCAGTGATCATGCTTCTCCATATACTGGCATCAGTGATCATGCTTCTCCATATACTGGCATCAGTGATCATGCTTCTCCATATACTGGCATCAGTGATCATGCTTCTCCATATACTTTCATCATGCTTCTCCATACATACTGGCATCAGTGATCATGCTTTTCCATATACTGGCATAGTGTGACCATGCTTCTCCATATATTGGCATCAGTGATCATGCTTCTCGATACATACTGGCATCAGTGACCATGCTTCTCCATGTACTTGCATCATGCTTCTCCATATATACTTGCTTCAGTGATCATGCTTTTCCATATACTGGCATCAGTGATCATGCTTCTCCGTGTACTGGCATCAGTGATCATACTTCTCCATATACTGGCATCAGTGATCATGCTTCATCAAATGTAGACAACAGTGACCATGTTTCTCCATATCTTGTGATCTCCCACAGCAGGTGTCAATTCATGCACTGACATCCTTTCATGTCACCGCACAAGTCTGCCCAGACTTTTCTCTGACTGTCTTCCTCTATCTCTATTCCCATTAATCTATCTAGTTGTCACAATATGTTCTGGTGTTTGCCTTCTCGTGTTGCCAAAAACATTAATCCTGCCTTTTACTGATATTTGTGATAAATTGTCTGTGTGTTTAAACTCTTTCAAAATGTTTATCCTGCTCATTTTTGGCTGACAAAAACAAATCTTCGAAGCCTCTGGGAATTTTTTAGCTTGTTTACCAATTTCCAGAATTCACAGCCATATGTCAAGGTTTAACCCACTCATGATGTCCATCAGGAATATCCATGAGCTGAGGTTTAACCCACTCATGATGTAAATCAGGAGAATCCATGAGCTGAGATTTAACCCATTCATAATATCCATCAGGAGAATCCATGGGCTGTGGTTCAACCCATTCTGTGCCAGGTCACTCACTATCAGTTGAGAGTAAAAACGAAAGTAAAGAACCATTTTAAATGCCTGAAGATATATTGAATATATGGTGGTCATCCCATATGTGTATAGACTGACCTGCACTTGATGAACAAAGTGATCAACATCACACTGGCTGCCTTTACTTGACCACCTCCGTGGTGATGGGGTTATGAATGCAATTCGTAATCCCACATACCATGCTTGAAACACAGCTGCGGGCGATTTGGAAGTAGACCCCCTTTGCTATGGTTTCCATACAATGGTATGAGTGCTGGTCGTTCAGAAATGGCAAACTACTGAACGTAAACTTGCCCAGGAATCACAAACAGCCAAAACATTTTGGAGCTGACTGCTACGTCCTGTATAGGATATGCTACTAACTTAACCTTTACTTCATTTATTTCCAGATATCCATTTTGTCTGGGTCGACCTTGAAGAACAGGGAATTGTTTTAATCTGCCACAATGGAGCCACAATACCAAGCCTCCCACTATACAGGGAGTCTCTTAGAAAGGGCAAAAGGGTTTCATTTGTTACAAACTCCTTTGGTTAGTTAATCGTCAAATTATCCTTAACGGTACATCCAATTTTCAAAACATATTAACTGCACATCCTTTACAGGGTGTTGCAGTCAACCCCGACATATTTTAGCTGTTTGTGATTTCTTGGTAAATTTTACATTAAGTAGTTTGCTATCGCTTTTTGAACAACCAGTATAAAAACCAATGCCAGGCAGTCTGTTGCCAAATCGCCGGCAGCTATATTTCGAACGCAGATTACATAGTGTGACCGTAATCCCTTTGTAACGGGGCCTTTACATCCAATAGCTCAGTTCAAAAGTCCATAATTGCTGGGATCCCCTCCTCAGCGTACCCTCCGGTGGTTAGTGGTCGAGGACACCAGTTCTGTGGTGGTTGACTAATCGTCTTTGTCCCCTGCATTATGCTGTTTTCCTTGACCCCAGTTGACTTTATGTTCTTGCAGGCTGGTCAAGGTCGCAGATTGGCAGTGGTGTCTTGGTTCGTTGAATCGCCGGGCCTCTCTGACAAGATTCACTACATCAATCCAGTCCATTGCTGGCTCACTTTCCACAGTAGCCCAGCCCGCAAGCCTATCAGCTCCTTCATTTCCCCTCACACCTGCATGGCTTTGCACAAGTGTGAGTGTATGTATTGTGTGTGCTAGCTTGCATGTGTCTGTGTGAATGTGATGTGTGTGTGTGTGTGTGTGTGTGTGTGCGTGCGTGCATGCGTGTGTGTGTGTGTGTATGTGTGTGTGTGTGAGAAAGAATGTAAATGCTTGTGCGCACATGTGCATTTTGTGTGGGTAGGTGTATGTGTGCATTTTGTGTGGATATGCATTTACCTGAGTGTTTGTGTGTATGTGTCTGTGCATTTTGTGTGTCTGTGCATGTGTGTGTGTGTGTGTGCATGTGCGTGCATGCATGCGTGCGTGCGTGCGTGCGTGCGTGCGTGTGTGTGTGTGTGTGTGTGTGTGTTTAGAGAGACAAACATAAATGAGTTAGAGGGATTGTGAGAAATGTGTCCGGCATACTCTGCTGACCAGGGGAGCATCTGTGATGGTCTTCTAAATTTACATCAGTATTACCACCGATGTGCGTGCATGCGTGCGTGTGTGCGTGCGTGTGTGCGTGTGTGTGTGTGTGTGTGTGGGTGTGATCATGCCAAAAGTATGCAAACGACTGCTCGGTATTTCTACACACCAGATTAGAGTGTACGAAACTAATCAATAAACAACAGAATGAACATACGTTGGTGTAGGTATTCCATCAGCAGAACAGTTCACGGCAACATTCGTGTTCGGCGTATAGTACAAGTCCAATCTGACTGTGGTCGTGACAATATTTGGTGGTCTCCGCACTGAAAAAAAGAGATAAGTATAATATCATAAAAAACACTGTTTCAATTTTGGAGACTCACTAACAACTATACCCATTGATTGAATGATTCATTGACCTATTACAAAGACTGAGTGACTGGTTGATGAAATGATTGATTGACTGGCTGGCTGGCTGGTGGGTTGGCTGGCTGGCTGATCGATCGATCTGTCGACCAACCGGTCGATTGATTGATTGAGTGATTGATTGATTGATTGATTGATTGTCAATAGACAACTAATAGCACACGTCTATGTCCATCATCATTTACCTGTCATCCCACAGAACTGTGTGACTTACTTATTGACACGCCCTCGTAACTTTTCCATCCAGCTATGCACCGCTTTACAGGACAAACATTTGTCAGCATAAATAGGAAACTCACCTTGGCGGGAGACATTTCGCGAATGACACCGAAGTTCAATGTGAAGTGAAAACGTGAATTAGAAAACAGAGCACGCAGCTCTATTCAGCCGATTTGGGAGTACTGATAATACGACTGGATAAGTGCATCAATGTTGGTGGAAATTATGTTGAGAAATAAAGGGACAATGTATGTATAAAAATAAACTGGTTTCAAGTTGTTATCATAGTTAGTTATTTTTCTACAGCCATTTGTGACTTACTTATTAACTTACCCGCGTATAAACAAAATTAAAGGAGAGAAGTAGAACCAGACATGAACAATGTGGACAGGGCATGGACACAGCTGTACAGGATAGCTAAAGATGGGAGAGCTTGAAGTCAGTTGGTTCAGGGGCATTGCTCCACTAGGGAGGGGGTTAAGAGGGCAAAAGAAAAAGAAGAGGTTTAAAGAAAGAATAGATGAAAGTTGAGAACAGAAATAAAATGAGTTTAGAGGAAATCAGAAATCCACAAAATATGAGCTGTGTGTGTGTTTTTTTTTTTGTTTTTTTTGGTTTAATTTGCTGTTTAAATGACTTTGCAAGTAAAATACAAAGGATATATAGTTAAAAACATTTATTATCAACAACAACAGCAGCAAAAATACAACAACAAGAGTACCTAACTAACCATCTCAATTATAACCACTTTGAGGTTGACCATGTTAATATCCTTCTTCGTCCCTCTTTCGAGGGCAGAGAGCCACACCCAGGTATGCGCCTCAAAGGTCAGAGTATCCGACTTCGGCACTCGTCTGTGTAAGATTTACCTCCTCTAGACAGATTTCATCCAAGGTAATGGGCACTATCTACCCGTGGGTATGTTTATTTTCCTAGTAATTTTGTCAGGGATTTCCAACTGCCGTGTGATTTTTAATCAGCACAACTTATACATGGAAACCTCCTGTTTTTGCCCTTATCCGGGAAGGCTAGGTTTGCCTCACTACCCAGGAGATCAGGGGGACGTGTGATATGACTAGATACCAATAGTTCTTGGGGACATGTCCAGCCTTATACATGAACGGAACTAGTACCTTCTGAGTTATGACTCTCCCAACAGGTTAATCTGATTTATAAACAAGTTCCAGGTTATTCATGCCAACCAACCAACATTGTGCTGTCACCACCACCAGATGTCAGACAGAGATGCTGCATAAACCTGTACCTGTAGCGCACTGACTGTACATGCACCTATGTCATCCTCAATCGTGCCACAAATGAGGTCACATGCGAAAAGTCTCAGTCAGGTGGATCCTTGCATGTCTATAACAACTTCTCCTGTGCAGTATTTATCATAGTTTGTTTTTTTTCACCGTCAGTTTACCAATTGCTGGTGGTGTTGAGGTCAGGATGTGTGCTCTCTCATGACCTTGAACCCCTGAATGCCTGCGACGTAGACCTACTGAATATTGACACACTTATATAACTGTAACCTTTCACGACCTTTAGCCACTGTGATGGACAGTCCAAAACGTAACCAAAGAGTTAAACACAATCTTATATTAGGGACTTCGTAACTAGGGAAGGACGCTGTTTTAAGAAAGTTCAAGGTCATTGGGTTCACAGACGACTTCCTGTGGCCGGTGAGTGGAGTATATGAAAATTACCTTCTCGTGTTTCTTATTGCATAAATGCGAAACTATTTTTATGAAAATTGCGAATGACAACTTTAACCATGGTTCAAAGGTCAATCTCACCTAGCGTGGCAAAGAGCACTTGAATGGTTTTCATTCTCGAGAACAGGTTGAACTCTACTGCTCAAGGTAAGAAAGTTTATAGTTTGCCTTGTCTATTATCGAATTCATTGTATTTTATACCACATTTTTGAATTCTGTGCCCATTTTTACATTTAAATGTAGAATTTCAACAAGCTGCGTTATGCTAGTGCTGTAAAATAAAAATGTTTTGTGTGATGGGGTTGCCCACCCAGTGGGTACTTTTCATGACAGGGAGATTATTCAGTGATCCCAATGGCCGAGTTGTGACATATTGGATGGATTTCTGTTTTTATTAATAAAACAAAGAGATTTAGAATCCTAAATTAAACAGAATATCAATGTACGTTTAAATTTTATAAATAAATTATTTTATTGCTTTAATCATGCCAAATGCCTTAAAATTTATGGAAGTCAATTCAGTTTTCAAACCCCTTCACAGGTCCATGGATGAATTTAATTGACTTCCTGACAGATCTATTTGTCTCTGTTATTATTTGAATTATCTTCATTGTACTTTTTCTTGCATTTATGAATTCTTTGTCCATTTTTACACATTATATTGAAGTTTTAACAAGATTCATTATTCTAGGGTGTATAAAAAAAATATTTTATGAGACCGCCTGGTTACACTTTTATGATCAGGGAAAATTCACAATGGCGGCATCCCAGCCAGCATATCAGAAATTTCTTCAGATAATTTATGTTGTTGCTTGATTTATCAGTAGTCATTAGAATTAAATTTTCTAAATCTGCAACCATTTGTTGTATTATTACATTTGTGCTTTTATTTTCTATTTCTCTTAGATTAATCAATCATGGCAAGGAAGAGGAATCTTGATCATCTAAGATCTCATCTGTCGGTGTTTGAACCTGAATATCCCATTGAGAAAGGCTACGCTGCTCGGCGGTTGATTGCGGATGGTCGTACTGTAACAGATGTGCTTAATGAAGTGAGAGCCATTGTGCAGGCGAATAATCCCAGCAAGGAGTTACATGAGAGGTCTTTCAACTCATTTGTATGAATTAAAACAAATTATATTACGTAAAAAATTTAATTTAGCAGCAGAATGGCAGTCACTTATTAGTCTCTTCCTTGAACTACGTTCAGTAGTTTGCCATTGCTTTCTGAACGACCGGCCCCTATACCTTTTTCGAAAAAACCAGCACCACTGTGTTTCGAACCCGGGTATACGGTCTCACAAACCACGTTCGCAAGCCCTTAGCCACAGAGACCGTTTCTTTTCTCGTCAGATTTAAATTTAATAATTAATAATTTATAACTTCTTCATGTTATCTATCTTTATAATTTTAAGATCAATTTATTATAATGTAAAACATTTTTAAAATCAATATACCTTTAATTAATAATGTATAAATTCTTCATGTTATTTTACAGCATTTTTTTTTTCAGATTTAGTAATCTATTTATTTTCTCTTTTCAGGTTCTGGAAGACAGAAGAGATATTGAATGCCAAGACAGGTCAGTCACCAACAGAGGTAGTATTTCTCTAATTAAGGACATTTTTCTACGGTGAGTTGAATTTATACCTTTATAGTTTTAATATCTATTTATTATACTGTAAAACAAAGGTTTTTTAATACATATTAAAATTAAAAAATTTGTTGCGTACCCCTTACGGGACGTTGCAGTCAACACCAGCATTATCAGCTGCTGTTGATGTACTAGGCAAGTGTTACGTTCAGTAGTTTGCCATTGCTTTCTGAACGACCGGCCCCTATACCTTTTTCAAAAAAACCAGCACCACTGTGTTTCGAACCCGGGTATACAGGCTCACAAACCGCGTTCGCAAGCCCTTAGCCACAGAGACCGTTTCTTTTCTCGTCAGATTTAAATTTAATAATTTATAATTTATAACTTCTTCATGTTATCTATCTTTATAATTTTAAGATCAATTTATTATAATGTAAAACATTTTAAAAATAAATATACCTTTAATTAATAATGTATAAATTCTTCATGTTATTTTACAGCATTTTTTTTTATTTTTTCAGATTTAGTAATCTTTTTATTTTCTCTTTTCAGGTTCTGGAAGACAGAAGAGATATTGAATGCCAAGACAGGTCAGTCGCCAACAGAGGTAGTATTTCTCTAATTAAGGACATTTTTCTACGGTGAGTTGAATTTACCTTTATAGTTTTAATAACTATTTATTATTATGTACAACTTTTTAAAAATAAATATACAGTATCTTTAATTTCTTTTTCATTTCTTCTCAGTGTTAAAGTTCACAGTTAGTTAGTCGACAAAGCATCCTCATTCCACATCGAACAATTCAATGCATAAGTGTTCAGTTTATTAATCTTCTTTGGCTTTCTGCATACTGTTCTTGTTTACTTCCATAGTCAGGCTACTTGTGATCGAAGCAAAAGCACCGGAACCTTTCTTTGCAATGACAGTGTCACCTTCTGTCCGTAGTTCCTGACTAGTTAGATGCAAATCTGAAATAATTAATAATTTATAACTTCTTCATGTTATTTTACAGCATTTTATTAATCTTGTTTTTCTTCTTTCTTTTCAGGCTCTTTTCAGAATCAACTGATGTCAAGTTGCATATATATTGTAATAATAAAAATATAAATCAGTTATATAATATTAATAAAGATTATTAACGGCAAACTATACGAGTACATATTCATCTGTTGACACTTGTGTGCAAATTTACTAATTTTGTTTTAGACGAACCTCGTAACAACCATTTGTCCCAATAATATACCTGTGATAACCAATAATAATCAGTGCTCAATGAGTTGATTTTGGTGAGGCCGAGTCAAAGCGAGAGTATTATTTGATTGAATCAATTTTGTTTTTAAACGAACATCTTAGCAACCATACATCACTGCGACCGGGGTTGCCAGGCCTAATTGCTGTAGCTGTAAGGTCTGTAGCATCATTCTGCATATTTCCAAATTCATCTTGTAATTTTTAAAGCTAAAATTCAGAAAACGCAAGCTAATTTGTGAAATAGTAATTAATTAGCGGCCATTTTTAATTGCTAATTAGGTCACCACACACATCATCAAAAAACTAAAGTGACCATTATGTCCGTAACGTCATTCCGCATAACAACATGCATAACTTGTAATTTTTGAAGATAAAATTAATAAAATGCAAGCTAATTTGTGAAATAGTAATTAATTAGCGGCCATTTTTAATTGCTAATTAGGTCACCACACACATCATCAAAAAACTAAAGTGACCATTATGTCTGTAACGTCATTCCGCATAACAACATGCATAACTTGTAATTTTTGAAGATAAAATTAATAAAATGCAAGCTAATTTGTGAAATAGTAATTAATTAGTGGCCATTTTTAATTGCTAATTAGGTCACCACACACATCATCAAAAAACTAAAGTGACCATTAGGTCTGTAACGTCATTCCGCATAACAACATGCATAACTTGTAATTTTTGAAGATAAAATTAATAAAACGCAAGCTAATTTGTGAAATAGTAATTAATTAGCGGCCATTTTTAATTCCTAATTAGGTCACCACACACATCATCAAAAAACTAAAGTGACCATTAGGTCCGTAACGTCATTCCGCATAACAACATGCATAACTTGTAATTTTTGAAGATAAAATTAATAAAACGCAAGCTAATTTGTGAAATAGTAATTAATTAGCGGCCATTTTAATTCCTAATTAGGTCACCACACACATCATCAAAAAACTAAAGTGACCATTAGGTCTGTAACGTCATTCCACATAACAACATGCATAACTTGTAATTTTTGAAGATAAAATTAATAAAACGCAAGCTAATTTGTGAAATAGTAATTAATTAGCGGCCATTTTTAATTCCTAATTAGGTCACCACACACATCATCAAAAAACTAAAGTGACCATTAGGTCCGTAACGTCATTCCGCATAACAACATGCATAACTTGTAATTTTTGAAGATAAAATTAATAAAACGCAAGCTAATTTGTGAAATAGTAATTAATTAGCGGCCATTTTTAATTCCTAATTAGGTCACCACACACATCATCAAAAAACTAAAGTGACCATTAGGTCTGTAACGTCATTCCACATAACAACATGCATAACTTGTAATTTTTGAAGATAAAATTAATAAAACGCAAGCTAATTTGTGAAATAGTAATTAATTAGCGGCCATTTTTAATTCCTAATTAGGTCACCACACACATCATCAAAAAACTAAAGTGACCATTAGGTCCGTAACGTCATTCCGCATAACAACATGCATAACTTGTAATTTTTGAAGATAAAATTAATAAAACGCAAGCTAATTTGTGAAATAGTAATTAATTAGCGGCCATTTTTAATTCCTAATTAGGTCACCACATACATCATCAAAAAACTAAAGTGACCATTAGGTCCGTAACGTCATTCCGCATAACAACATGCATAACTTGTAATTTTTGAAGATAAAATTAATAAAACGCAAGCTAATTTGTGAAATAGTAATTAATTAGCGGCCATTTTTAATTCCTAATTAGGTCACCACACACATCATCAAAAAACTAAAGTGACCATTAGGTCCGTAACGTCATTCCGCATAACAACATGCATAACTTGTAATTTTTGAAGATAAAATTAATAAAACGCAAGCTAATTTGTGAAATAGTAATTAATTAGCGGCCATTTTTAATTCCTAATTAGATCACCACATACATCATCAAAAAACTAAAGTGACCATTAGGTCCGTAACGTCATTCCGCATAACAACATGCATAACTTGTAATTTTTGAAGATAAAATTAATAAAACGCAAGCTAATTTGTGAAATAGTAATTAATTAGCGGCCATTTTTACTTCCTAATTAGGTCACCAGACATCATATCAAAAAATAAATAACATGACCAGTTAGGCCTTACAACCCCGATCGCAGTGATGTATGGTTGCTAAGATGTTCGTTTAAATACAAAACAGCCAGTCTCAAAAAACCAAAATTTTTATAATCTGAGCTCTCAATTTGACCAGGACGCAAAAAATTCCTTCTGTGAGCACTCTTTTGTGAAAATTTTAGTCCAAAGGTCACGACACTCAGATTTACATAACTCGGCTAAGAATTGAGACACACAACTCATTGAGGTACCGTTAGATTTGGTTTTTCAAGGCCTATCTATCTGTGGTTCTCCCAATAGTAAATGATCAATTTGAAAATCATGATCAAAATAGCTACTTATATGAATAAAAGAAAGTCAGCGTGGCTGAATGGATAAGAACGCTCGCTTTTAAACTTCCTGTATGCTGATGTGTCGAAGTCCTGTATACACACCGATGATGGTTTAGAACAGTGGTTCTCAACCGGTGAGGAATTCCCCCCTCAGGGGGAATTTTAGGTTTTCCAGGGGGGGGGGGGGAGGAATAAAGACCATTTCAAGATCGCGTTAATACAAGAACCGATTACTTGATATTGTTTTTCCCTTCATAGTTTACAGTTAAGTACGTCTCATCCTTCTAAAATTCATTTTATAAAAAAGTAGACCCACAAATCGTGTTTTATGTGGATGACCAGACTTGTTTTAGTATGTGCTTTTAAATTTACCTTACATTTTTACGTATACTGTGTAGGGGTGGGGGGGATTTTTAGATAGGAAATATGAAGGGGGGAGGGGGAATGACGTTCTGAAAATACGGTGAAAGGGGGGGGGGGGCGCACGGGCCAAATTTTGATAGGAAAGGGGGGGGGGGGGGAATGACGTTCTGCAAATATGGTGAATGAGGGAACGGGCCAAAAAAGGTTGAGAACCACTGGTTTAGACTATGACAGGCAAAGTTAAAGAGAGCCTGTAATGTATATTAACGACAGCTTACAATAGGACAGGAAGAGTTAAAAGACTTTATAATATTTACTGACGACAAAACAGAATAAGACAGGACAGGCTAAAACGAGTTCAAGAACGGATTGCAGACAACAACTTAGGACAAGACGGAAAGGTGGAGTGAACAGGACTCGGACGAGTGACCCAGTGAAACGTGGAAAGGGGAGCATGGGATAGCGAGACGGGACATAAAGAAGAGGACTGGGCAGTATATGTTTTGACATCGGACAGAACAGGGCGGGATTTTCGGTTTATGACGATTTGATTGGAGAGGGAGATTGTGAAGTGTGGTTATAGTGACATAACTGTGATAGCGTACAGTTGTGTGGGCAACCCTAATGACTATACGGGTCTAGTATAAATATAATACTTTGACGGTGAGAAAGTTGAGTGAGAATGTCTGAATAACCCTGCTTGTGTACTTCTGCTTCTTCTTCTTCTTCTTCTTCTTCTTCTTCTTCTTATTCTTCAGCATTCCGAGCCATTGAGGTTCTTTGCTGCAGATACAAGCCGTCTGTATGTATATTATTATTGTCTCTGCTTGTGTACATAATGTATATATTGTTAAATATAATTGGGTGCTATTTTTTTTTACCCATAAAATGGATTGCGGTGTTTTGACAGCCGGTGTTAGGGTGCTGTATATTTGTAAGAATGGTTTGCCTGTCCGAGGCTTACTAATATAGACTTACAACTGGTGTGTGAGTGCTTTGAATAATGACTAGATCTCTGACATGATGGCAAGATAGCGGGTTCAACCCTATACAGGTCAACTGGACTAAAATGATGACTTCTCATCCTTGACTTTTTTTAAAATGTTGCATATCCCTTGCAGGACATTGCAGTCAACATCAGCATTTTTCAGCTGCTGTTGATGTACTAGGCAAATTTTACGTTCAGTAGTTTGCCATTGCTTTCTGAACGACCGGCCCCCATACCAACACGTTATAACACAACGCGACACAGTCTGCTGCACAAATTGGTAGCGGCTGCGTTTCGAACGCCTGGTAAGCGGCTCACGAACCGCGTTCGCAAGCCTTTGGCCACGGAGCGCGGCATCCTTGACTTGGAGAGATAAATTACAAGTATCTGAGAAGTCGGAGTGGGTTCGCCTATTGGTGAGGGACACTGGTAACACATAAATCCAGCGCGCACACATACATACACATCAGTCCACTGTGGACTACACTCGAGTTAAAAGCGATGGAACAACAACAAAACACACACACAAAAATATGCATAAACTAGAATATTTCAACCAGACAAACTTGGCTTATTTACAAAAACATTTACAAACATAACAGCTCGAGACAGCCCTACGTATAGATACTCCCATAACGGGTACGTTGGTGTTTGTGTGTAAAGTGTTAGAAGATTGTATGTTACCTGTAGCCACTACTGGCTATTTTGTGATTTACTAGGTCAGCAGTTTGCTATTGCTGTCTGAATTTCCAGTTCCAGTTCAGCTGAGACAAATGATCCCGTTTAACCCTCGACTATATCGCCTTGGTTGTATTTGGGGCCTTTGTGGTGTTTCTAAGACTTCTTTCAAATATATAGATGCGTATATCTGCTTCCTTGAAAGAGTTGCGTTGCTGCAATTGTGTTCGTTTCATCCTTGTGGTATTACATGTCTGAACAGAGTCGCACACTTGTTAAGGCCTGGGGTAATTGTGTACCATCCCCGTCATATGGTGCTCTTTCCTTCATCGATGATTACCGATAGTCGTTTCTCCTGGTGTTCCACGAATTTACTCATGACCGCCCTTGCCATTTGTTATTGGTCTGGGCATCCACTTTCATCCAGTTATAGTTCTTCTTCTGTTGATGCTTCTTCTATCTGGGCCTTTGCATCTTCTGGTTCAGGTGTTTCAGACTTGGTCTTGAGCAGTTCTATTTGTTCTCTTTCTTCTTGAATCTGTTTGACAGTTTCTTCTGTCTTTTCTCTTTCTTGAATTTTTGCTAGTCTCTTCTGTTTAAGTCTTTATTGCAGCCACTCGAGCAGCTTCCTGCTCAATCTCCTTCTGAACTTGCTTTAGTTCGTCCAGGATGTTCTAAACGGTTTACAATACTGTTAACTGTGTCTCTTGCGTCATGTCTTTTTCTTCCTCCATGCTTTTGAACTGTGATCTCAGGTCCTTCAGTTGGCCTTCCTGTTGCGCTTTGTCACTTTATGTAAGTCGATTGGTCACTTCGTACTGCCTCCTAGCCTCTTTATATGGTAGGTTGGATTTGATGGCGATTTTCATAGCTCCCTTGCTGTCTTGGTGGCAGGGGCAGCCGCGGTATCTGGTGCCGTGGTTGCCGAGGCAGTTGACGCACTTTCTTTTAGGGTTAGGCCTCCTGAAGTCCTTGTCAATCTTTGCTTGCTGGCACTGGCTCTATGGATGGGGGCCAGAGCAGTATCTACATACGTCCACCTCACTCTTACAGGTGGCACCGGTGTGCCAAAATTTCTGACACTTAGAGCACTGCAGCACTCTCGGTATATAGTGCTCTGGAACTTGATCCTTTTTGTCCCATCTAATTACTTGAGGGATCACTCGGTCCTCCGATGTTATGATGACTGTGGAGGGGATGTTATTCTTGCCGATGATCCTCTCAGCACTGGCGATCTTGAGTTTCCTGTTCTCTCTCGTCAGCATCTCCCTGATCTGGTCGTTGGTGAGATGGGTCTTAACTCGTTTGATAACCCGTCGTTTGCTTGTGCGGTGCCGGGTGGCTTTCAATAATATGCCACGGTGAAGCTGAATGACGGCTTTCTCTTCTTGTGAAATATTCTGCATAAGTGCTGTGGTCTTTGGGTTTTTGTTGATGGAGACCACTACTCCATCAGGTGTCTTGCGCAGCTGGTTGATGCTGTTTCTTCCAAGCTCGTTTTACAACAGACTAAGTATCTTGTCTGTTGGTAGCGCCGACAGTTTAGCTTCTCCAGTGCTTGTCTGTTTGAGCAGTAGTCTGCCGGTGAAGTCCTCAGTTGTTGTTTTTGTTTCCTCCTGGTGGAGATCTCTGGTAGATTGGGCAGCATCACATTGGTGCTGTTGAGAACTTCCCGGGTGCTGTTGAGAACTTCCCGGCTGCTGGCTTCAGTTGTGGTTTCTCCGGCGACGGTAAAGGCTTCAGTTTGTGTAGAAGCAGGACTGCTGGTTGTTGAAATGGGCTCAGCCGTCGCAGCGACCTTCCTCGCTTCTCCCTTCTTCTTCCCAGCTGCATTTAGTGCGTGTCTCTGCGCGGTATTTTTAATGCGAGGCACCCTCTGCGTTATCCGATTGCGATCTGTTCTCGATAGCACGTCGAGTATGCTGTCTGAACAGGAAGTCAATGTTTAAGCCCATCAACTGACCGGCACGTGGTACAATATCACCACGTCACCGTCAGAAAGCGTGGTTCCTGGTAGGAGAGGCGGGGTTTCGAATAGCACGAAGATGGACACATGGTATTGCAGACGTCTTTGGCATGAGAGTGAGTGAAATGGCAAGTGATCGAGAGGCTTTTTGACGTGATGTAATGAGAATGCCGTTTTGTAAAGGCATGTTACATGATAATATGACTTATGTAAACATTTCTTAAACAAATTTTTTGTCATTACTTACCATCATCCTGAGATATGCTCCAATCAAATGAAAGAATTGAAACGAGTACAAATATATGCAGTTTGGCCATAATGATTGTCAGGTTTGGCTCAAAGTGAAATTACTTTCTTGTCGTCATGTATTTTTGCACTGAGAATCTGGAAATTTGGAAATTAAGTAACTGATTAGTCGTATAGCAAACAAGACACGCATGAACAAACACAAAAAAAAACGGGCTGACAACTGCTCAATACAGTTAAATAGTTAGATAGTCAGTAAGTCAGTCAGTCAGTTAATTTATCATCACTGCACATCGACTAGCAAGACTATCATCTTGCTTATTTCCTCTCACACTCGCGTATCGTGGCACAAAAATGAGATTCCACCCATTGTCTTCGATCCCAACCCATCTGTATCTGCCTGAGCATACTCATGCCCGGATAAAGCATGTCTGGATGAAAGTCTGTGTCTCCATGCAGGCTATAGCTTTAGTTACTGCCATGGTAGCCATAGTCAGGCTACCTGTTGTCATGGTGAAGGCGGCGTGGTCCCTTTTCACAATACAATATAAGCAATCAAATCCACTGGTTGGGGGGGAGGGGGCCACGTATAGGGGTGCTAGAGCGGGGATTTTAGTTAATCAGTCACGTCTGATTCTATGCACTGTGTAACCGTCTATAAGGATGGGTGTGGAGATGCGTATGATGGGATGAACAAGAAATCTGGGTTAGGAGTGGCTGTGTGAGAGAGAGGTGAGAGTAACCCTTTCTTGTTTTTAACTTTTGATCTCCATGTGATCGTTTTGTTTTGTTTTCAAAACGACAATGTTACAGCGTATGAGACTCATTCCCGCCCGTCTGTTAGCAGAACCCGTAAGAAAAGCTAAGAATAGTAA
The DNA here is from genome assembly GCA_963921405.1 of Cepaea hortensis. Lineage (NCBI taxonomy): Eukaryota > Metazoa > Mollusca > Gastropoda > Stylommatophora > Helicidae > Cepaea > Cepaea hortensis. The sequence continues at coordinate 26,711,973 of OY992887.1, read as the reverse complement.
CACTGTAACATATCATTCATGTCGTAAGAAGCGACGATGGACGGCTGCAGGAGACTGTTAAAAGATATTTGGCAGTAAACAATAGATTACATGATTTATGGCCAGGTATATTTCGCTGCATCTCGTCAGGTTCACACAGTGGAAATCACACAACATAAACTAAAGCAATGAGATAAATCCTTCAAGCTGAAATATAAAACACGCATATTCACACACTAATTCCAATTGTCTACCACGGTAATTTTAAACTGACTAACAAGTTCTGTTTGCGCAAGAAAGGCAGAAGACAGTCCTGTGCAAACAGAAAGACATGACAGTCAGTTTAAAATTATCGTGGTAGACAACTGAAATTACTGTGTATGTGAATATTTCAGCTTTAAAATCAGCGAAATATGCCAGGTCATAAACCGTGCAATATATTGTTTGTGTCTTCGTTATCCAAATTCGCTACAGGAAAACAGTGTTTTGAATACTGGATAGTGCTAGATAAAATATGTGTGGTGCTGTTAAATTTCATAATTGTTATGATCATTCAAGCACATGTGCAACAGCAGAAAGCAGTCAGTATGGCATAAACATCTTTGATTCCGACCAGGATACTGTCAAGCTCAAGAGCAAAAATTCATAAATAAATATCGTATTGAAAGACTTTAAAGCTCTAGGTTGGAACCAATGAGATGGTTACACAGTAAGTAATTATGGACTAGGAAATCTAAAGAAAGAGAATTCATACTTGTACAGTGGGCAAAATAAAACGTTATAATTGTTGAAAATTGCTGGTTTTAGCTATTTTTCAGAAGATCGTGATGTGGAAGTGTCCTATCAATAAGATCAAAAACCAGTTTGACTACATCTTCATAGACAGGTACGCGGCGTATTTGTTGGATATGTGCGACGGGGGAGAGTGGGATTAAAACGTTTTGAAACTGAAAGGCAGGGTGCGAAGGCAAAACAGGAGAAATACACCCTGAGTTATGACCCGGATGGCGTCGCCCCTGGAGAGCGGTAAGGGGGTAAAGTGCTGGAACATTAGGCGAAGAGGGAGCCTGTCAGGATCCTAAAGGTAGGACATAGAGGACAGAGGACAGACATAGGACAGGGGTAGAGTACGGGTAGAGTGGACAGGACTATACACCCATGTATAGTCAGGCCATGGGGTAGAATGACAAGACTGTGCCCTTGGATGACAGGGCAGTTTAACCTTGGACGGTACGACGTAGGATGCCCACCATCAACAGACGGTTGAAGGACAGGACGACATCATTATTGACGAGAGACTTAACCCAGCACGACTATCACCAACGGCACGAGGTCAAGCACCACGTGACGACTGGTTTGAGCAAGAAGCGGCAGATGGGACGAAACTGTGGTTGAGGGAGGATGTCTGACTGTTTGAGAGAGAGAGAGAGAGAGAGAGAGAGAGAGAGAGAGAGAGAGAGAGAGAGAGAGACCCAAATATATAATACTAGTGTTTTGCTATTGCGAATGATGATGGCAATGATTAGCCTGTGCGCTAGAGTGTGAGCTGATTCTCGAATTGTGAACGCGCGAGAGTGTTACGGAGCGATGTGCGATATTATCGTTATAAGTGTAATGTTGTTGTGCAAATTGATATAATGTATTAAATAGATTACTATACACATTGATTTGACGAATTCTTGTACATGTGTAACCTGTCAGTTGAACCCAATTACACGAGCTATCTAAGACGCTGACAGGCATTTTATGGGGGCTTGTCCGGGATGATTTAAGATCCTGACATCGTGTCATGCCTGTTCCATGGCAGAGTATTTGTCACGAGGCATAATACGTATATAAAGTAAAAAAGGAGTAAAAAGGGTCAAATATAAACCAAAAACATTAAATTAGACCTGTGTAGCTGTAACGGTTTAACGAATGAGAAAGAGATAAGACACAAATTCAACACAATTAAAGAACAGATTTACCCAATACAATCATGCGCCGAATCATCGAAAGACAGTAACAAATATAATTTGTACATCTTATCAGAATGAAACCCGATCAATTAAGGGTAAGATCATAAAAGTAAAAATGAACTTGATATAGTGTAATAGGGAGACATAGAAAACAATGGTTAGACAACCTCAACATTGTACAAATTACGTCAACCTCCCGCTTGACATCAGACATTCAACAATATGTACAGATCCTTCGCAAAACCTCAATTTCATGATGGCCGCCAAAAAGAAAAGATTCTTGACCCTACGTCGGTTCTCTTGCCTCGTGTTTTTCTCATGGTCAAGGTGTCTGTAATACTCAGTGTCTATCGTCGTGCTGGTCGATCCCATCCTCTTCTGCTATTAAACATGTCTTCCGTTACTGTTCTTTCCAAACCATTGTGATGTTTGAATGGTAAAAAGTATTTCAATGTTGCAACAAATATAGAATGAATAATTCAGGAGGTATATCTCCAGTGTCATATACTGTGTTCAGCAGTCTGGTGACTTGATCTATCCCATATTCTTCTACGGTATTGATCATTTATGTTATGATGTTGTCTAACAGGTGGTCTTACCGATTTTCATATGGTTAAGAGAATTCTGAACTTCCATCTTCAAACTTGATGGTCCATTATTATTCCAAATATCATAGTGTTCTTCTCTTGTATCACCATAAAGTTTTTTCCATAATCTGACCATGCATGTAAAATCTGATTATTTTTTTTTTCTGTTGTGATTTTTCCAACTTTTATTTTTAGGCAGTCTGTTGATGTACGAGTTCTTTTATTAGTAAGCTCCTGAATTCTTTTGTGCAATAATTTGGCATTTTACTGTTGCGTTGTTTTTCAATTTCTATGCCATTTTTCTCAAGTCATGATTCTTTTGCCTCTTTGCATAATGTTCTGGCTTTTCTGTGAATCTCTTCATATTTGTGAGGATTAACTTTGTTGTGTCTTTTTGTTTTCGTTAGTCGTAAAATTTCTTCAGTCATCCATTTCTTACGAGCTATTGTGTTTAATTTTGGGATAGTTGTTTTCGCAGCCAAACTGACTGAATTCTTCAACATTTCCCATGGATCACTCAGATCTTGAAATAAGATATCTATATCAGACAATATGTCAAATATGTTCTTTACGACTGTGTTAAAACTGTCTTATATTTCCTTGTCATTTTTCAATGAACACAGATCATATTTGGTGTTTCCTGGTGTATATTGACTTTCTTTAACTTTGCCTTCAATGTGCCTGCAACCAATCTGTGATCACTGTAACTGCCTGCACTTGGAACTGTTTATGCGATTGTTAACGCATTTTGAAACCTTCTGCTAATCAGGATATAATCGATCTGGTTTCTAATCCTGCTGCCCGGACTCCTCCATTTCCATAATCTTCTTATATGTTATTTAAACCAGGTTTTTCCAACAATCAGTTCATGCTCTTTTGCCCATTCTACATGCATCCTCTCTCGTTTCGTTCTCCCAAACCATGTTTGCCTACTGTGCATCTATCGCCTTGATTTCCAACCTTCGCACTGAAGTCATCCACTGTGATATTATATTTATTTCCTAATTTCTACATCTGTTCAAAGCATTCTCCATGTCATTATAAAATTCCTCTATACTATCTTCACTGCTGTCCTCTGTTGGGGCATATATTTGAATGACATATATGTATCATGGCGCCGTTTTACATGTATCATGGCGCCGTTTTATATGTAGCATGGCGCCGTTAGAACCTGTCTACGTCACTTATTTCAGTGCACAAGCCCCGATTTTCTTCCCTAGAGATAAGTTTTCTGCATAAACTAATCTGTCTCTTATGACAGAAGAGCGCAAGGACTAACATTGCAGCACAAAGTACCGATGTACTAGCCTATGCCAAGCACGGAAAATCAATAAATTCATGTAAGTGCTACAACGAAATAGTCGTAATGTCCCGCCCGTTACCCAAATGGCGTCCTCTGCCTTATCTGGGGGTGTATTTGTTGTACACTCCTCATTCGGGAGATTTATGACGGGCGTGACTGTCTGTTTTGTTATTTTGATTAGTGTTTAGACAGAAAGGACGGGAGAAGTAAGCACGTTTGCACACCATTAAGTAATAATGAGAACTTCGTGCTAGAACAAAGAAATGCATGCGGTGATGTAGCCAGTATTACCCCATCCGCCTTTACTTTCCGAAAAAGCGCTTGTTTCCATACTACGACATTAGGTGGGCCGCATTAGGTGGAAATTTCTAATTGTAGTATGGTTTAACATGTAAAAGAGACTGTGGCTATTTAGATGGTAACTATAGTTTAATAAGTGATACAGGCTATGTCTCCTTTAGATAGTCTAGTTTCTTAAGAAAAAGAGACTACGGGTGCTTTGATGACGTTAACATGTATAATAAGAGACTATGTTTACTTTAGATAGTATATTTTAACATGTAAAAAAAAGATAATGGCTATTTTAGATAATATAGATTAAAATGTAAAAGAGACAGTGGTTACTTTAGATAGTTTAACATCTTATAGAGACTTTGACTACTTTAGAATATGTGGTTCAACATGAAAAGGCTGTGACTACTGTATATGGTTAACGTGTAAAAGAGACTATGGCTACTTGAGATAGGTTAAGAAACGAAGGACAGCCTTGTAAAGTAAAGGAGACTATGGCTAATTCACCAATTGAGATAGGTTAAGAAACGAAGGACAGCCTTGTAAAGTAAATCAGACTATGGCTAATTCACCCATTGAGATAGTTTAAGAAACGAAGGACAACCTTGTAAAGTAAATCAGACTATAGCTAATTCACCCATTGAGATAGTTTAAGAAACGAAGGACAGGACAGCCTTGTAAAGTAAATCAGACTATAGCTAATTCACCCATTGAGATAGTTTAAGAAACGAAGGACAACCTTGTAAAGTAAATCAGACTATAGCTAATTCACCCATTGAGATAGTTTAAGAAACGAAGGACAACCTTGTAAAGTAAATCAGACTATAGCTAATTCACCAATTGAGATAGTTTAAGAAACGAAGGACAGGACAGCCTTGTAAAGTAAAAGAGACTATGGCTACTTGAGATAGTTTAAGAAACGAAGGACAGCCTGTAAAGTAAAGGACCCGTTTAAACCCCCTAAGGGGCTTTGGGCATATGATGCTCTACCCACACTGTCATAGACCAAACGGCACTTGGTGGCTGATGTGGTCTGTGTTACATCGGCCGCCTTTATTTTCCAACACAGTTCCTGGTACTTATTTCCAACTTGGTCTACCTGGAAGCCTAGGTACATTTTAAACATTCACTTCGATTCGGGTTTCAAACCCTTGTCCATCGGACCTGCGACCAAGCGTCTAGCCACTACGACTACCTAATGACACTCTGAATGATATTAATCAATGAACACAGGAAAGAGACCCTGGGTCGAAAGAAGGTTTAGAATTTGTTTTCGCTGGCTTTTAACTCAAGTGTAGTCCATACACGTGTTACAACTGCTAATGCACTGGACTGGTTTTTGAGTGTGGGTTTTAACGGCATGAAATCAGTATTAACATCTAGAGAGATTAATAACGCATTAAAAATGAGAATTGTCAAATGCTACGTATATTCAACGCTACTGTATGGCGCGGAAGTCTGGACATTGAACAAGCAACTAGAAAGTCGCATAGAAGCCCAGGAGATGTGGATATACAGACGAATAGGTCGTATTTTATGGAAACAAAAATAATCAAATACAGAGGTCCTAGATAAACTGGGAGTGAAGAGAGAGTTGATGAAAGAAATAAAGAGGGGGCAAGTGAAATATTTCGGCCACGTTAAAAGACGTGATATTCTTATAAAAACCATACTGGAGGGCAAGGTTGAGGGCAAGCGAGCAAGAGATAGACAACAATACAAGTTGGAAGATAACATCAAGAGATGGACGAACATCAGCCTGACAGAATGTACTGTCAAGGCGAGAGACAGACAGTGTTGGAGATCCATTGAAGCCAACTTTCATTGTGGAGACGGCACCTGATTGATTGAGCTTTCTCTATTACCGGTGTCCCTCGTCATAAGGTGAACCCACTTTGACTTCTGAGGTTACTTCACGTCCCCAAGTCAAGGATGAGAAAGCAACATTTAAGTCCAACTGACCGATGTTGGGGTTGAACCCGATACGTGACATTAGCACACCGGAAAGTTAAGAGCGAGCGTTCTTATCCATTTTGCCACGCTGACCTCTGTTTAACTCTTTCAGTGCCAAACAAAAAGTAAGTTTGGACCAAACATGGAACACAATCAAAGGAATAAATATTATAATCTAGATTTATGTTCGCTGAGCATTGAAATTGCGGAAGATGCCAAGAAACAAAGCAAATAACACAATAATCTTGGTACGGCGATATAATCGTCCTTCTGTCAAAATGGGAGGTCACATTTGACGATATATTAGCCTTCGACACTGAAATTGTTAAAATGTGATCAGACCGGACCACTATTTTTGATCAGCTGCAGCGACGCATTCACCGCTTCTTCTCACCGCTTTTCATCCAATACAGAGTGTATTTTTAATGAATTTGCAGTGTTTGAAAATATTGCAGGTCCAAGTTGTGTATTAACCCTCTGTAAAGTTCATGCAACATAATAGGTAAATACAAAATTTGAACCGGCAATATTTTCAAACACCGCACAGTCATTAAAAATACACCCTGTATAACAAACAAAGGCTCACAATCAACTCATATACCAAAACCCGTGGTATACTTAGTACATGATTGGTTAGATTTGGCGGCCACATTCTTCTACACATTAAGGTAGTCAGTCTCACTCTAAATTCCCCGCCTCTTACAACATACATGTCATAAATAAACACGAATGTATTATTTATCGCTCATAGAAGTACGGGTAAGAATAGGAGACTAGAGGACGCACCAGACAACATAAAAATTGAAAGATATCGTTACCGACCGGGATCTGGTCTTGTCACCTCAAAATGACGACAGCGCCTCGCTGCATGACCAAGTAGACACCATATTGGCGGCGATTGGTCATGTGTCGAAGTACACTTGTTCCTGAAGCGAGTCTCTAATTCTCACTTCTACTTCTATAAGCGTCAAACAACACGTGCGTATTTATTAATGTATTAATTGTCTTAGTGGCTTCAAGAGGTTCTCAAATTGATATTTACAACATACATATTCGGTTACAGTGTTACTATTCCTTGCTTCCCTTACGGGTGTTGGTACCACACATGTGACGCATCCAATACTGTATCAATGTGATGATCTCTTCCAGCGAATGTCCATCAACTAATGATATCGATTTTCAGGGAAGTCAGCAGTACATCTGCCGCCAGCACGGACGCATAAACAAAGCTGATTAGTTTAATGAATTTGTTAATGCATCTGCCGTTGTTTTCGACTTTGTATTGTTTAAATACTGTAGCCATTTCATGTACTTTATGTGGGTGTTAGCTTAACAAAGTATTTTTTTTTAAATAGGAAATGCGATAATGGGTCTGTTATTAGCCCTGCATTATAAACAAATATAGTACAATGCATATTACAAGAAAATATAAGCACAATGCACATTATAAGCAAATTATCATGTAGGAGGTCCTCTTCAGAACGCCGTCCTCATTATGGCCAGCCGGAAAGATTCTCGAACCTTTATCAGGTCCCCTACCTCATGCAGTTTCATGCCCAGAGTCGGTGAAGACTCCAATCTCCTCCAATAGATCACACAAGGGCAACCTCGCCAGGTGAATGTAACTATGAAATTGCTAAAATGCCGGCTACACATTTCCTACAAGACTTACAAGACTACAATACAAACCTTAATCTTGACTGCTGTGCTATGCAATTGTACATTTGTCAACAAACTCATAAACAGGAAAAAAAACGCAAACAAGTAACGGGTAGCAAAAGTGTGTCCTAGTCTGTAGTCATAAAACACTGTCATTTACTGCCCATAATACCTAGCGGTGTAGGACAGGGGGTGGGGGGGGGGGGGGGTATTGAGCCTGTGGGATTAAGGTCGCATGACTAGTGCAGTCGCCGCGAACTGTGCAAGTTAGAGATTTCTTTTTGCCACAGCACAGAAAAAAACTCCAAGCCTTACCGAGGATTCGAACCCGGGTCTCCCGAAGGAGAGCCCGGCGTTCTAGCCACTCGGCCAGCCGCTCCACTCTGTACTCATACATTGTGGAAAATAAATGTCGTTCTGGCTTATTAATGTTATCTCACTAAGGCTAACAGAACGCTTACTTCACATATAGCAAAGGGGCTCTTCACTGGTTGTTAAAGATGAGAACGGAGGACGTATAGGAATATCTCGAGTGCTATGATGTTGGTTCTTGACTCAACTCATTCACATATAGTTTTATTTCCCACACAAAACATGACGTCATGGGATATTAATTTGAACACTGCCAACGCCGGGTAGGTCTTATCTGAAATGTCTTAGATAACCAGAAGCTACAAATTCACTACGCCAGATAACAGCGACTGTAATTTATATTTTAACCTACAAATTAAAAGTTAGGACTTTGGTCGATAAATGTTGTACACAACCAAGTTATAGCCGGTTAACAAAACAGAGGTTACAATTTGCATTTTAACATTTCATCCTTGACTTGGGGACGTAAATTACAAGTACCTCTGAAGTCGGAATGGGTTCGCCTGATTGCGAGGAACACTGGTAATAGGGAAAGCTAATCCACACGCGAAATTCAGTCGACTGCACTAGAAGTAGTAGCTCATGTATGGACTATGCTTGTGTGTAAAGCCAGCAAATAAAAAACAACAACAACAACAAAAAGAACATTTTCAAATAGCGGTTTGGAATGCTGGCCATTAATATTGTGACTAGTGATTGTGTGAGATGGCTAATCATGATCGCCCACGCCAATGTACATGACATATGATCATGTACTTTTAAGAAAACAAACCGAGAACTATCTTCTTCTTAATTTCACGTTACTGTTTTGAAAACAAAACGAGAACTATCTTCTTCTTCTTAACTTCCCGCTACTGTTTTTGCTTTCGGCGTTAAATCACAGTGAACTCTCTCTCTCTCTCTCTCTCTCTCTCTCTCTCTCTCTCTCTCTCTCTCTCTCTCTCTCTCTCTCTCTCTCTCTCTCTCCCTCTCTCTCTCTCTCTCTCTCTCTGTGGGAGGGGGAGGGGGCGGGAGCTAGTTATGGTGAACTGTTGTTAGTTCAGGCAGTGATATCACAGTTATTGAAAAAGAGGAGAAACTAATACTCCAAAAATGTCGTCTTCGGCGTCAAGCCACTCCTAACAGATTATAGTGGGACGTATTTGTGACCAGTGTTATTACTCTTCTGTTTCAAGTGCCTTGTCAACTGGAGTAGGCGAGCATATCTCTTCGCGACTGGAGTCGGATAAACATTGTGTGGGACATTGGTATATGGGTATCTTGAATACCCAGTCCAGCCTCTTCCTGGTAAACTTATATGGCGCCCTAAATTGTTATAATGATTAATTGACTACTATATATGAGAGTTTATTGTGTTTCAAAAAAGGTAAAATAACTACAACCCATGGCGGTAGCGAATGTGACTAATCAGACCAATTCGCGCTGTAAATGTTCGTCCACAATGGATGCATGTGAACACGTGGTAATACCCACCATCACGCACCATCTGACGCTTCATATGTTCAGTGTTTGACCTATCTGCAGTCATGTTCTGTAATCATATATATATAGACCGGGCCATATATATATATATATATATATATATATATATATATATATATATATATATATATATATATATATATGGAGAGAGAGAGGCGGTGGGAGGTGAGAAGGAGAGGGAGACAGTCAATTAATCTGTCAAGAACTACCCTTTCCCTTCCAATCAGCTATTTATCCGCAATCATAGAAGTAAAGGAAGGGAGTATAGATTAGAGGGCACACTAGACAATATGAACATTTAAAGCTACAGTATACTATATGTTTCAATAGTTGTCGCCTGAGTTGTGATGTGATAGTGATGACAGCGTCTCATTGAGGAAACAAGTGTACCTCGACGTGGGGTCAACTAGACACCTCTTTTAGAGGCTAGTTTGTCCTCTTATCTCCCTAAGTGATGGATGGATGAAATAATGTATGAAAGAGAGGGATAAGAAAGGCAGAATGTTTGACGGGCCTGCGTACCCAATTCTAACCCTCTGAAATTAAAGTTTGTTCATTTGTTTGTTTGTTTGTTTTTTAGTTCTTCCCTCTACTTCTTTGAGCGCCTATCAATACCCGTGAATGTATTTCTCAAAGAGGTCAGGGATCCCCAGCAAATCCGACCCAGACAGCGAAGGCCCCGGGGCCGGGACTCCTAAAACTCATGTGTTATGAGTCTCTGCCCCACAACCCCCCCCCCCTTTTTTTTTGGGGGGGGGGGAGGGGCATATCCTGTTTACAAGACATCGCTGTCAATACCAGCATTTTACTGCTGCTGTTGATGTCTTGGCAAGTTTACGTTCAGTAGTTTGCCACTGCTTTCTGAACGACCGGCTTCCATACCAACACGTTAAAACCCAGCGCGACGCGGTCTGTTGCCAAATCGGTCGCAGCTGTGTTTCGAACTCGGGCAAGCGGGCTCATAAATCGCACCCGTAAGCTCTTAGCCACGGAGATCGGGTCCGCAACCCTAGTTGCCCTCTAATATTTACCATCTCACTCCCGGCTTTCGGTCATTGCCAGCACGCGAGTATCCCCTTCGTCCTCGCCGTTCTCAGTCCCTTTCTCCGATAATTCACGGAGCTATTACAATATATTCCAGAAATGTATAAGTTCAAGATATAGCCAAGGAATATGCATTTTCCCCGTCTAATATCACTGACGAATACCGTTGTATAAATATGTACAATAAACACAGTTTTGAAGTCTGCGCCCGACTTCTCGTATCAGTGAATCAGTGATATAAAAACAAGACTGTAATCTATAAATAGTACTCGATCGACAGCTGTACTGCTAATATATGTGTATACACAAAGGTACACATCTACTGTGCTAATACATGTGTCTGCACAACTGTACACATCTATCGTGTTTGTATAACCACTAGATATTAGGTCTCATTATCATCCAGTGGCGTGTCCTCTGCAGAACTTATCCTTCACAACAGCCTTTGTAAATGTCCCTCTGTCATGCACCCGATGGCCCGCCTCTGTCGCTGTTATGTATAAATTAGTTATCACATCTTGAATCCACCCACGTGGTAATCTTCCTCGTCTCTTTTTTTTCCCTCGCAGGGAGTTTCCGTGGATAACTGGTTACTCCGTCTGCCTCGTTCTCTGAAGGTTGTGGGTTCGATTCTGGACTACATCATTGGGTTCACGAGTGCAATTTTCTCACAGACTCCTGGGGGTCGTTGCTGGAACTTAGTGCGTTGTGCTACACTTTCGCCAGGTCACCCTGGAGAAAGAGGCCGGGCCATATGGGATAAAATATGAAGTCGATATTCTTGCCCTTTAAACCCATTTTTTTTTTTTTTTTTAAATTTCCTTGTACACGCCATTCCTCCTTTGAATAATTATGTTCTATAGACATTCATGTCTTTTCTTTTTTTTTAAAGTTAATTGCATATCCTTTACAGGACGTCGCAGTCAATCCGAGCATTATTTTCTGTTTGTAATCTCTTGGCAGCCGGTCTCTCTGGCTGTGGGGTTACAACACTTTCTCTCTGTAATCCCGTTTATCACGCAGAGTCTCGCAGCGGAGCGAGAACTGAGGTGGTTCGACCCCCGCTCGTGACTTGCGGATACTGAGCCGGCCGCTCAGAAAGCAATGGCAAACTACTGAGCGTAATCTTGCCAAGAGATCAACAGACAGCTGAAAGATGCTGCTGTTGACAGCTAAGTCCTGTAAAAGGATACGCAAAAAAAAAATCTCTTGGCAAGTTCTACATTAAGTAGTTGCTCATTGCTTTCTGAACGACCGGCACCCATACCATTTCGTAAAAATCCAACGCAAGGCCAAACTATTTCAGGTTCCTCAGTTTTACTTGTCTTAATAACAAATATTGAATTATTGTGTCGCTGATCTACTGGTTCTCTTCCCCATCCAATGAATGTGTAGTACTCATCTGTAAAACCTATTTTTAAAGGCGTAGATGTACTTTTCAAATAATGTAATAAATATCCGTGTGTCACACTCATGTTGCAACAAGAAATATACATGCTCTTGGTGCAGCGACGTTTGTTGTACTTACCTGCCCCAATCCATCAAGGTTTTATGCGCCTTAGGTTTTGCAGGGCTAAGTTAGTTCTTTAAATGTCTTTTACCATATTTCTATCGCCCATCAACAGTGAACTAAGATATTATTAAAGTATTCACTTTATGTAACTTCTCTCCATTTATAAACATACTTGTTAACATATTTGTTGTATCGGTTGTCATTATTGTGGTCGCAGCCAATTAAAGTTTAAGAGTAACGGGGGTCATCCTGTGTTGATGTCAAGTGATTTCTGCCCAGTGCTCTGTGGGACACAGTGGTTGTAGCAAATATTACAGCGTTAAGAAGGTAAGGAACCTACGATAGGTCTAGCAAACCGGTCAGGATATTACTTGATCCTATAGTATTCATCCTCTGTAAAGTTCATGCAACATGAAAGGTAAATACAAAACTTGGACCGGCAATATTTCCAAACACTGCACAGTCATTAAAAATACACCCTAATAGAAAATGAAACATGGAGGAAATTGGATGAAAGACGCTAGTCGCAGACCCCTGATCTTCAAATATTTCTCCTCACGACACCTAAAGGCATAAGTGGAAGACAAAGAAGAAGAACATTAATTTGGTTTATGTAGCATACCTATTCCTACGGTTGCCGTAGTGGAAACAAACATTAAAAACCTACAGCTAAATTAACAGTCCACCCAGCAACATTCCCATGTATTTTTACATGTAAATACACAAACATCTCTCTCTCTCTCTCTCTCTCTCTCTCTCTCTCTCTCTCTCTCTCTCTCTCTCTCTCTCTCTCTCTCTCTTGCTATTAAATCTACTGCAATGTCTGACCTTGGAACCAGAGGCGTCGTACCGTCCACATTAATGTTTTTAATGCTACAGTGCAGGAGTTTTCAACTTGTTGCCGGTGGTGCTAAACTTTAAACACTACATCATCTGCGGCGATTTACTTTGTCTTTTATAGCCAGGGTTTCCAACCGACCCTTTGTGTCTGTTTCTGACTTTTTCCCGAATGCGTATTTTCTCTCCACATATTGGCCAATTGCAAAGAGGTCTTTTGAAATCTCTTCTGCTCAAACAAATATATCATCATCATCAGGTGTCATGCCAATAAGCGTGGACGGCATGTTTTCGCCATCTTACACGATAATCAGAGTCGTGGATCAGTTCCGTGTTCTTGTCTCGACCATGTCACGTGGCCAAGCCATCCAGATATTAACTTCTCTGCCTTCCCATTGTTCTTTCCCCTCTTAATATTGCCAGTTGTCACCAAGTTCTCTAGTTTATTAACACAATTATGCTATCAAAAACCACCGTTAGAAATGTTAACACTTTACCACAGGGAGTCGCAGAAAGAAAGCTGGCTGGCAGGAAGGGCCATCAACTCAACAGTTTGACAACCGCTCTTAAGGAGTTTGATTACTAAGCAATAACTCGCATGACTGATTTCCGTCACAAGCGGTGACTCAAGAACTTGAGAAGGTTAGGGGATGGGTGAAATAAGGATACCAGTTATATTACTAATGTTAAGTTGTTGTTGACAGCACCAGAACCACTTAATACAGACCGCGGTACTGCGTCAGGATATCGGAATCAACGAGGAGTGTAAGCACGGTATTGAAGTGGGCACAATTGGTGTGTCGGGCTTTCCCGTAAACAAGCTTGGCTGTCTGTGTGCCCTCAGACAGGCAGCGCTATTAAACGAATCAAGTGATGATTGTGAATCTGCAATTTTTACCAGAGGGCAGGAACATCATCAAGTCCAAAAGGGTAAAGCCAGACAAGAGCGCAAAGTAATGCAGAGGAGAGAATCAGACAGAGAGAGAGAGAGAGAGAGAGAGAGAGAGAGAGAGAGAGAGAGAGAGAGAGAGAGAGAGAGAGAGAGAGAGAGAGAGAGAGAGAGAGATTATTAAAAAACTGGTATCGAGCGTGGCTGAAAGGTTACAGTGTCTGTCTCAAGCTTAGAAGGTAGCGGGTTTGAACCCTATATAGAGCTGGACATTTTTCCAAGAACAGATTAGTATCTGCTATCACACGTTTACCTTGACCTCTTGGGTAACGTCGGACACCTAGCCTTTTCTTATAAGCGCGAAAAACCGGAGGTCGCGTGTGCAAGTCTTGTAAATTGTAAATCTCACAGCAGTTAGAAATCGTGAAGAGTAGGTAATAATACCGCTGCTCTGGCAAATTGTTAAGAAACGTAAACCTACCCAAGGGTTGACACAGTCTGTTAACTTTGTTAGAATCTGTCTAAAGCAGTGGTTCTCAGCCTTTTTTTTTTGGAGGGGGGCATGCACTTCTTCGCCATATGTTCAGAATGTCACCCCACCCCCTTTTTCGTATTTCATCCCTATAAATCCCGCCCCCGCCCCCTTCTCTTTATACATTATACGTAAAAATGGAAGCTAAATTGAATAACACTTACTAGAACAAGTCTAGACGTCTACATAAAACGTGACTTGCGAGTCTTCTTACGTTATAAAACGAATTTCAGAGGGGTAAGAAGTAGAGAACCGTAACGTATGGAGGGAAAAACAATATAAAGTAATCTATTCTTGTATTAACGCGATCTTGAAATAATCTTAATTCCCCCCCCCCCCCTGGAAACCCTAACATTCTCCCGGGTGGAGGGAGGGGATTCCCCACCGGTTGAGAACCACTGGTCTAGAGGAAGCAAGCCTGACACCAGACACAAACCCATGCCCAAGTCGGACACGCTGACCTGTGAGCTGCTTAACCTGGTGTGATCAACTCTACTTTAAAGAGGAGCGAACAGTTGGTGACGTCAACCGCTACACGCTGAGGGAGATACGGGGGGAGGGACCCGGGCTTTTATGGACTGAGTAGTTCGATGCACAGTAAGGACGATCTCTTGACCAATAAACTAGTTTGTGCTTTAAAAAAGGTTCGGTGACCAGATCAAGTTCTCACCGCCTCTGTATCCCAGAACATTCTGAAAACTACAAGATCCCCGCGTTACCAGGATAAACAAAGAACTGAAATATGCAACGTTTACAGAGTGTTAATAAGTATGCGACAAGCAGCTGTGATTTTAACTGATTCACTGCCAAACAAAAAGTAAGTTTGGACCAAACATTGCACTCAATCAAATGAACAAGTATTATAATGTAAAATGCCGTTCACTGAGTATTGAAATTCCGGAAGATACCACAAAACAAATAAAACGATGACCCTAGTATGTCTAAATATCCACCCTGTCCAGATGGGAGGTCGCATGTGGCGATATAATATCCTTTGGAAGTTAACTCTTTCTGCTCCAGACAGACAATACAGAAAACCATTTTATCTTAGGTATTCATTTAACCCTTTGTGGCCTTGATGCAGTTGAGGGAGTGGAGGGTGGATCCAAAAGGCTGCTGATGATGATATAATGCCTTTGGCTGTGAGTATATCTTGCTTAACAGCTCATTGCCTCACTGAATCCATCTGTAAGTGTGATGCCTTTTACTTGTAGCTAAAGTACCACGTCTCCGTGGCGAAGTGGTTAGTCTACTTGTCTCGTGCTCCAAACGCAGTGGGTTCGTGTCTGGATTCCGTCATTCGGTTCGCGAGTACAATGTTCTCGAAGAGTCCTGGAGGTCGTTGCTGGGGTTACGGAGTTCGTGCTTTGTGCGATGCTTTCGGCAGGCTGCTTTGTCCTTTCTAAGTCCATGTGACCTTTCATGTGGCCAAAGTGTTTCCGTTTTCGTGACATGACGATATTACCAGCCACATTTCTTTGTAGAAAGTCACTTTTGTTTTTGTGATACAATTGAGCCTAAGAACTGTACTCTTACATTTAACTGATTAAGTGTCATGGGATGACTAATCGTCTTAAGCGACTTCCCCTATCTGTCATTGGCTGATATATTGTTGAAATGTTGTCGTTGCAAAATATTGTCTCAATTACAATATCAATACAGTAGTTTTCCCTAAGCAACCTCCTTTAATTTGTTATATAATACAACATGTCTGCTATCATTTTAACAATTTTTAGGGCATAACTGTGACACACCCATATTTCCCATTTTCCACCATCCATTTTTGTTCCGTTAAAAACTACTCTTTGTTTGGCACTGAATCAACTGCCTCGGTGTTCTTATTTAATGATAATGAAATTGTCCATGATTCACATCCACATGTTGCCACAGGAAAAGTGCGTGTTCACAAACGCGTTACTTTTATTTTCTTGGTGGAGTTGTGTTATATAATCTTAATGCTAGACACCCTCTGTAATGCTATAGGCGGGAGCAGCGATAGTGTAGTGGCCAGACGCTCATATGCCAACCCGGTGAGTATGGGTACAATTCCTCATCGGGACGGGTTTTTAAACTTAACCAGGGCTTAAGGTTGAACCAGTCTAAGGTGAGTACCAAGTTTTTAAACTTAACCAGAGCTTCTTGTCGAACCTGTCTAAAGTGAGTACCAAGATTTTAAACTTAACCAGAGCTTCAGGTCGAACCAGTCTAAAGTGAGTACCAAGTTTTTAAACTAAACCAGGGCTTCAGGTCGAACCAGTCTAAACTGAGTACCAAGTTGTTGTTGTTTTTTTTTTAAAATAAACCAGGGCTTCAGGCTGAACCAGTCTAAAATGAATACCAAGCATTTCAAAATAAACCACGGCTTCAGGTCGAACCAGCCTAACTTGAGTGCCAAGTTTTTAAAATAAACCAGGGCTTCAGGTTCAACCAGTCCAAACTGAGTACCAAGTTGTTGTTTGTTTTTGTTTTTTTAATAGACCAGGGCTTCGGGCTGAACCAGTCTAAAGTGAGTACCAAGTTTTTTAAACTAAACCAGGGCTTCAGGTCGAAACAGTCTAAAATGAGTACCAAGTTTGTTTGTTTTTTTTTGTTTTTTTTTTTAATAAACCAGGGCTTCGGGCTGAACCAGTCTAAAATTAGTACCAAGCTTTTTTTTAAAATAAACCAGGGCTTCAGGTTGAACCAGTCTAAAGTGAGTATCACGTTTTTAAAATAAGCCAAGGTCAGGTCGAACCAGTTTAAAGTGAGTACCAAGTCTTTACAATAAACCAGGGCTTCAGGTCGAAACAGTCTAAAATGAGTACCATGAACTGTACTGGAAAGTAAAAGCGGACGGCGCGACACTGACCACATCAAGCACCGAGTGCCGATTGGTCTAAACAATAAAATGGGTTGGGCACCATTATGTCCAGTGCTTTGTATGGCGCGGAAAAGGGACCCTTATTTTTACTTTACCTTTGTTATAGCCTCCTACTCCGTGGCGAAGAGGTTACGGACGCAGTTCATGATCCCGCATACCCGCGTTCGAAACACAGCTGCGCGCGATTTAGCAGCAGACCGCGCTGCTTGTTTTTTTTTTTTTTAAACTAAATGATTGGGTGCCGGTCATTCAGAAAGCAATGGCAAACTAGTGAACGTAAGCATGCAAAGAGATCACAGCAGCAAACAATGTTGGTGTTGACTGCAACGTCCTGTAAAGGATATGCAGCTATTTTTTTTTTATAGTCAGTCTACGAATACAACATACAAATTTGTACTGTAAGAGCTAAGATGAAGTAAGTTCCCTGAAACTACACGTGTTGAGAACGATGCAGTCACGGTGTAACAGGTAAAGATCGTGTCTTCTCGGGACGGCACTCATCTGTCTTCGGGCTCTTGCAGCGAGGTAGGAGAGGTGTGGGGAGACAGGGAAAGAGAGATGGGGAGAAGGGGACATTGAATCGGAGAGTGATATAGGGTGAGGACGGGGTAAAAGAGATGGAGATCAATAGAGAAAGGATGGGACGAGAGGTAGAGAGACGGGGAAAGAGAGATGGGGAGAGAGAGATAGGAGATAAGCAAAAGAAATGAGAGACAGAGAGATGGGGAGAGAGAGAGATAGGAGATAAGCAAAAGAAATGAGAGAATGAGAGACAGAGAGAGGGGGAGGGGTAGAGATGGAGAAGGAAGGGGGGGAAATATTGCGAGAACGCGAAAGAGACAGGGAAAGAGAGATGAACAGATTATGGAGACAGAGAAATAGAAAGAGAACACAAAGGGCAGACAAACAGACACAGAAAGAGAGGGAAGAGAACAGAGGGGAAGAGTTGAAGAAGGAAGGGAAGAGATATGGAGAGAGAGCGGGTGAGAGAGAGAAGGAAAGAGAGATGAAGAGATAATGGGGAAAGAGAGATAGAAAGAGCAAAAATCAGCCCCGTGTGCTAAAAGTAGTAGCACGTGAATGGACTACGCTTGGGTTCAAAGAGAGTGAACGCAAAAAAATGACAGACAGACAGACAGAGAAAGAGAGAGGGAAAGAGAGAGAGAGAGAGGGGGGGGGGAAGAGAGATAGAGAGAAATAGAAAAACAGAAAGAGAGGATATATATATATATATAAAAGGCAACACGGTGTGGGCTTTGCAGTGAAGAATTCGCTACTGGGAATGATTGAAATTCCAGCAGGAGGAAATGAAAGACTATTATCCCTGCGCTTGGCAACCTCTTGTGGGTTTGCCACCATTATTACTGCATATGCACCGACACTCGATTCCTCTGATGATGTGAAGGATTTGTTCTATGAGGAGTTAGACTCTGTGATCAAGGCAGTTCCAAAATCCGACTACATTTATATGCTCGGTGATTTCAATGCTCGTGTGGGCAAGGACTCGAGTTCATGGCCAGTGTGCCTTGGAAAATACAACATCGGTCGCATGAATGAAAATGGGCAAAGGCTGCTGGAGCATTGCACCAGTAATGACCTATGTATTACAAACTCTTTTTTTTAAAACAAAAGAGATGCATAAGGTCACATGGAAACATCCAAGATCCGGCCATTGGCACCAGCTGGACTTCATCATCACACGGAGACAACATCTGAACCATATATCATTGACTCGTAGTTACCACAGTGCTGACTGTGATACGGATCATTCTTTGGTTGTTGCAAGGGTTAGACTGAGACCAAAGAGAATCTACACAGCTAAACACAAATCTAGCCCCAGGATTAATATTATTAACACTCATGATCCTGAAAAGTGCTTTCAGTTTCAACAGCAACTTGAAGACGCTTTCACTGATACACCAGAAAATTGTACAGTAAATGATAAATGGAATAAACTTAAGGAAACTCTTTGTAAAACTGCCGTAAAGGTTTACGGCACTGTGGATCATAAGAGGCAGGACTGGTTTGCGGCCAACAGCGAGACTCTGCAGCCCTTGATTGATAAGAAGAAGAAAGCTCTCTTAAGAAACAAGGAAAGACCAACGCGTAACACTCTGAGTGAGCTAAGGCAAGCTAGGAAGGATGTGCAAAAGGCTGCCAGGCAGTGTGCAAATGATTATTGGATCAAGTTATGTGAGTCCATTCAAATCGCAAGTGATAAGGGAGACATAAGAAGCATGTATGAAGGAATAAAGAAAGCCTGTGGTCCAGTGATCAAAAGAAGTGCACCATTGAAAACCTTGACTGGAGAAGTCATCACTGATAAGAAACAGCAGATGGACAGATGGGTAGAGCACTATTTGGAGCTTTACTCAAGTGAGACCAAACTAGCGGATAATGCCCTCAACGTCATAGAGGCTCTACCAACTCTTGACCACCTGGACACACTTCCCACCATAACAGAAGTTAAGTGTGCTATAAATGAACTTGCATCTGGCAAGGCTCCAGGTAAGGATGGGATTCCAATAGAGGTTATCAGGAGTGGGCAAGACACACTCACTATACAGATCCACCAGCTAATAGAGCTATGCTGGCGTGAAGGACAAGTCCCACAGGATTTCAAAGATTCAAGCATCATAACACTGTACAAGAACAAGGGCGATCGGAGCGACTGCAACAACTATAGGGGTATCTCACTTCTGTGTATTGTTGGAAAAGTATTTGCCAGAATTGTTCTGCGCAGACTTCAAGTCCTAGGAGATCAAGTCTACCCCGAATCACAGTGTGGCTTTCGACAGAACCGGTCTACCACTGATATGATATTCTCATTGCGGCAAATGCAAGAAAAATGCCGTGAACAGAATCAACCACTGTTTATTGCCTTCATCGACCTCACAAAGGCATTTGATTTGGTCAGTCGTGAGGGTCTGTTCAAGGCACTAAAGAAGATTGGCTGCCCACCAACTCTTCTGTCTATTGTGGAATCGTTCCACACAGGCATGAAGGGTAAAATCAAGTTTGATGGTGCAACTTCTGAAGAATTTGAAATCAAGAGTGGAGTTAAGCAAGGTTGTGTACTAGCTCCCACCCTCTTTGGAATATACTTTTCACTTCTACTGAAATATGCATTTCGTGATCAGGATGGTGGTATATACATTCACTCACGCTCAGATGGCGGCCTCTACAATGCTCAGAGATTGAAGGCTAAGACCAAAATTAGGAGGGTACTGATCAGAGAGTTGCTTTTTGCAGATGATGCTGCAGTTACGACCCACTCTGAGGAAGAATTGCAATGTCTACTATCTGCATTCTCCAATGCTTGTTCTGAATTTGGTTTAACAATTAGCAAAAAGAAGACACAGATTATGTCACAAGGTGCACATGGGGTACCATCAATCTTTATTGACGACGCCGAACTAGAGATAGTAGACCATTTTACATATCTAGGATCGGTGGTAAATAGCAAATTATCCCTAGATCAGGAAATCAACATCCGGATTGGTAAGGCAGCAACAACAATGAACAGGTTAAGAAAAAGAGTCTGGGAGAACAGGAAGCTTACTGCCAAAACAAAAGTCCTTGTCTACCAAGCCTGTGTCCTTAGTACTCTTCTCTATGGCAGTGAAACCTGGACAACTTACTCACACCAAGAGAACAATTTAAACAGCTTTCATATGCGGTGTCTGCGAAGAATTCTTGGTATTAAGTGGCAAGACAAAATCACAAATACTGAAGTATTGGAAAGATCAGGTTGTGTGACAGTTTATTCCATGCTCAGTCTTCGTAGACTTAGATGGATAGGACATCTTAGGCGGATGGATGATGGTAGAATACCAAAGGATATCTTTTTTGGTGAATTACAGATGGGTAAGAGATCTCAGGGTCGGCCTCTACTACGATACAAAGATGTGTGTAAGCGGGACATGATTGATACAGGCATTGATAATGCACATTGGGAGCAAGTCGCCGCTGAACGTGTTGCATGGAGGGCAAATATCAGAAATGGAATAAAGTCAAAGGAGAAAATTATTGCAGAAAAGTCACACACCAAGCGTTTGAGACGTAAGATGGTGCATGATGGTGGAAATGACCACGTGTTCACATGCACCCACTGTGAACGGACATTTACAGCGCAAATTGGCCTTATCAGTCACACTCGCTACCGCCATAGTTAAGAGTTATTATGCCTTTTTAAAGCACAAACTATCGTCTGTCAAGACGGCAAGGTGCCAATGGAAAAAAAAATATATATATATATATATATATATATATATATATATATATATATATATATATATATAGAGAGAGAGA
Source organism: Cepaea hortensis (assembly GCA_963921405.1). Taxonomy (NCBI): domain Eukaryota; kingdom Metazoa; phylum Mollusca; class Gastropoda; order Stylommatophora; family Helicidae; genus Cepaea; species Cepaea hortensis. The sequence goes on along the minus strand of OY992887.1, from coordinate 26,690,403 downwards.
GAGAGAGAGAGAGAGAGAGAGAGAGAGAGAGAGAGAGAGAGAGAGAGAGAGAGAGACGGTGACTGTACGAACACACCAAAATAGATCGTGTCACAGTTCACGTTGCCACCCTGGCAGCCCCATGATCAACATCCCACAGCCTGGAGTCTGTAATGGAACGCCTGGTGCGATCAGTAAACAGTCTTCCATTGTGGCGACCATGAAACAACATCCTTCCATTAATAACAATACTGAATGGCAAACAGAGTGAACTGTCAACGCTGTCAGGCTGGATTCAGATCGATAAATACCTCACACGGACAGCCTTCTGTCCTCACCACAACATTCAAACAAAAACTATCACTTCAGAGGGCTCTCAGGTAGATTCAGCATAAAATGAGTACCAGCAGATGTCTTGGGAGGTAGAGGCAGCCGGTATCTTAAAGTTTTAAAAATTCGATTCAATTTCACCAATACCCCTACCCCGTTCAATTTCAAGGAGAAGTTATAGTAGGGTCCATCAACGGCTTAGAATGATAGCCCTGTGACTAGTCAACCACCGAAGCAGCTGCCCATGGTTTTACCCTCACAGTCCTATTAATCAGAAGATGATTGTTGTCCATATGGGGTAATGAATGTTTTAAAATTCGAGAGGGTCGACTTCATTGCATCGGGTTTCATCCCATATGGCTTGGTCTCTTTCCGCCGAAAGCGTCGCGCAAAGCACGAACTCAGTAGCTCCAGCGACGACCCCTCAGGAGTCTCCGAGAAAAACGCACTCGTGAACCGAAAGACGCAGCCCGGAATCGAACCCACAACCTTCGGGGCGCGAGGCAGACGGCTTGACCACTTTGCTGGTGTGGTACTGACCACGTTACTCAGGGAGTGACGATTGCTGTAATAAACATGCAGAATAGCCCAATTGAAAGCTGTATTTCACAAGATGAAGAATAGTCTCTGCAATTATCTTTGTCAATCGTGGAGAGGAGAAGAGGTGTTTAGAGCTATATTGAGTAAGTCCTGATGTATAGAAGCGAATCATGGACAATTAACAGACAAGTTGAGATTTATGTGGAAGCTGCGAAGATATGGTTTTATAAGAAAATGGTGAGAATACCATGGACAGATATAACTCACAAAGAGAAATGGTTACTTACATCAGAATAAGTTAGTCAACATTCTTTGGGCAAATCATGAGAAGAGGAAAGCTGAAGTATGTCATCGCAGCGGGAAAGTTGTACTGGTGGAAAGGCAGGGGGAGACCAAGATGGAAGATACTGGATAGTCTGACATCATTGTACGGAAGAACATCGGTATCAGAAACAACTGGCAATACACAAGACTGAAGGCTGTGAACAGACACGATCATCAACGTCCAAAGGAATAGACTATAAGAAGAAACCCCAAAATGCTTGATGTGCTTTAAGGTCTGTATAAGGATCCTTTACTTGTACAGCATCTCTTCCTCTGCTGGAGACGCCGGGAGTCTTTTAGAAATGCTGAGGCATCAATACTTTTATGGTACTCATTTTAGGTATGGTCGACCAGTGAGCCTAGATCAATTTTTAAAACTCGAATCCGCCTCTTTGTGAATAGAACGCGTGGTCACTAAGCGAGGCGAGCGCCTAGCCAATGTGCTACCGCGGCTCCTAAACATACATGATGCTGCATGTTAACATATCTAACTGGTGGTCTGCGTGGCCAAGTGGTCGAACTGCCGGTCTTGCACTACAAAGGTCGTGGGTTCTTTTCCACATCCAACCATTCGATTCATGAATACGATTATCCGAGACACCCTAATGAAGGTGTTATCATTAGCCAGGTCCATCATCCACCTGAATCCAAAATTAATTAATCTGATCTCTATTGTCTGCTGTATTTTTCTGAGAGCCTATCAATAACCGTGACCTCACGCTAAAGATGTTTATTTCACCAGTGCAATGCGGACTCGGCTGTTTATTTATACCCGTGAACTGACGCTAAAGATGTTTATTTCACCACTGCAACGCGGAATCGTCTGGTGGGTACTGGAGAGTTGTGTTTGTCCATCAAGAATGATGATGACCATTCATTTCATACAGTGGTGTTGACAGTATGGAGCCGTGAGTTCTAAGATGGCTGATAATGCCTATTTTGGCTCGAAATGTTGTTTTTTTTGACAATGTGGACAAAGATTGCTTGACGTTCCAGGAGGAGGATCTCCTGCAGTGGGTTTTTTTCCCCAGTTTTTTTTTTTTTTTTTTTTTATAGCTCTTGCAGTTATGTTTGCTTCACAAGTGACTGCACCCTTGCGTAATGATGTACGCTATGAATTTCGGTCTTTGTCAGCAGTCTTCAAAGTGTCATGATGAATTCCAAAAGCTTTTAGTGAAATCTTCAGTGTCTTTAAACGTTTCCTCTGACCGCCTTAGGAGTGTTTACCACAGTGCAGCTCACCGTTTAAAAAAAAAAATTGTGATCCGGCATGCGAGTCAAGTGACTAGCCCAGCGAATCTGATTCTTCATTTAACTACGAGAGTAACACAAGACAACTACACGAATTGGGAGCAAACCCTGGCCATGCACGCCAATTCTGTCTTCGATGTCACCAGAGGAGATACCATAACATAACCAACTCCTCGTGGGAAAAGGGGCCGGAAATACACTGGGGTGGATGGTTGCTGCATGAGATGGACTGAACCCGCATGAAAATGCCCAATGTGCAGCCTTCTTCTCTCTCTCTTCTCTCTCTCTCTCTCTCTCTCTCTCTCTCTCTCTCTCTCTCTATATATATATATATATATATATATATATATATATATATATATATATATATATATATATATATATATATATATATTGTTCTGTCTATCCAAATCTCCTAAACTTCTCACCTTCCTTTATCAAACGCCTTTGTTTGCGATATGTAGACTTGTTGTACTAATTACTGTGTTCATTATAATATAATATACATTTTTATACCAATTACACGTGTTTATTATAATATCATAATATACATTTGTATACCAATGACATGTGTTCATTGTAATATCACAATAAACATTTATATACCAATGACATGAGTTCATTATAATATCACAATAAACATTTATATACCAATGACATGTGTTCATTATAATACCACAATATACGGAGGTAAACATGGCCGAATGGATATGAGCGTTCGTTCCTAAACATCCGGTGTGCTGATGCCGAGGTGGCGGGTTCAAGCCCTACACCGGTCAGTTGGACTAAAATGTTGACGTCTCGTCCTTGACTTAGGGACTTAAATTAAAGTACCTCTGAAGTCGGAGTGCGTTCGCCTGATGGAGAGGGACACTGGTAAAAGGGACAGCTAATCCACGCGCAAAAATCAGGCCAGTGCACTAGAAGTAGTAGCACGTGTATGAACTACGCTTGAGTTAAAAGCGAGTGAAACGCAACAACAAAATCACAATACACATTTTTGTTTCAATTACATGTGTTAATTATAAAATCACAATATACATTGTTGTACCAACTACATGGGTTAATTATAATATCACAATATTCATTCGGTGTCAATTACATATGTTAATTATAATATCATAATATGCACTGTTGTATCAATTCCATGTGTTAATTATAATATGACAATATGCATTGTTGTGTGAAAGACAGTAACCGAGAGCAAGATATCAAGTCAACAGCCAAAAGATATCGACAATATGCATGTATCGTTAGAAGCACAAGCCTGATCTATGGTACTCCAGGCGGCAAATAATTTATATTTAAATTAATATGTGTTTCATTAAATACAATAATTTCGTTCGTTTCAAATAATAATAAGTTGTAGGATTTACACTGCAACTTAAATCTACACCACGATAGCAAATTATCTTTTAAAAATAACATTCTTTCAGATACTCACACACTTATTTAGAAGCAGTAAGATTTGTTGATAACGATGCCGTAATCAAAATATTTTTATCATAAATTATATCATTTATAACAACAAAATGAAATCAATATACCACATACCATTAATAACGTAAATGGATAAATGAAGAGGCTAAAGTAGATCGAAGCGACAAAGTATTAAGACGGATTCCACTTCAGGGATAAAAATCGAGGTGGAAAATATATCATCACCATTCGTGATGATGATGATGATGATGATAATACTTAACGTCGATAGAAAGATAGTATAGTACGAGTGAAAACACTAAAACTAACATTATTTCACATGAAGATAAATATTTGAATCAGTCTAGTGACAATGTGTTCAATATTATATCACTTTATACATGTTCTGTATCGATCACAAGTGCTCATTATTATATCACTTTATACAGTTTCTGTATCGATCACAAGTGCTCATTATTATACCACTTTATACAGTTTCTGTATCGATCACAAGTGCTCATTATTATACCACTTTATACAGTTTTTGTATCGATCACAAGTGCTCATTATTATACCACTTTATACAGTTTCTGTATCGATCACAAGTGCTCATTATTATACCACTTTATACAGTTTTTGTATCGATCACAAGTGCTCATTATTATACCACTGTATACAGTTTCTGTATCGATCACAAGTGCTCATTATTATACCACTTTATACAGTTTCTGTATCGATCACAAGTGCTCATTATTATACCACTTTATACAGTTTCTGTATCGATCACAAGTGCTCATTATTATACCACTTTATACAGTTTCTGTATCGATCACAAGTGCTCATTATTATAGTATACCACTGTATACAGTTTCTGCCGTCCTCCCTGGTCTAGGGATTACACGACTTTCTCCGTGATCCCGTTTACTCTCGTCAGTAACGTGATGTGCGCGAGAATCGGTAGCGGTTCTCTCCGCGTCGGTAACTTAGGGGTATGTGAGCCGGTCGCTCAGAAAGCAATGGCAAACTACTGAGCGCAATCTTGCCAAGAAATCAACAATCAGCTGAAAGATGCTGATGTTGACAGCGTTGTCTTGTAAAGGATATGCGAACACCAAAAAAAAAAATAATAAATACAGTTTCTGTATCAATCACATTTGTTCATTTTTCTACTATATACATTTCTTAATCAAATAAATACATGTGTTCATTGTTTTACAACCACATACTTACTTAAATAGCTCAGTTTGCCTACCCTATCCGTGTTAACAATTACGATAAATCCATCCGCAACAAACTTGTTTTTAACGTGTAGAAATAAACTTCAGCATGCCCATAGAGTTAAGCCATGTACTGCCCTTTATGCCAATGCAACGCCAGTTTTACAAGTTATGGCTTCACTCCAACGCTCTCTCCCACCCCGTCTATTGTGACACCCACGACTGCTACAAAGGATACGACGCATGCATATTTCCAGACCTCGTCACATCCTCGCTGTACCTAAAGTGGCTAACACACGGGAGCAATGAATATAAATTATGCCTACAGATAGCGCTTGACTCTAGAGATCCGGTTTGGCAGGGTGTCGACAAAGTCTGCGCGCAGTTTTAAACAGCAATCATCTATGCCTACATAACCCATCTGTGCGCAGCTTTAAACAGCAATCAGCTATGCCTACATAACCCATCTGTGCGCAGCTTTAAACAGCAATCATCTATGCCTACATAACCCATAATTATGGTGACTAAGTACTGAAATAACGTTGCCTAGTAAGTCAAATATAGCCAATAAATGTTGCGGTTGATTGCGGCTTTCTGTAAAGGACATGTCACCACAGCAGTGCAGTACCGACCGAGGGAGTTAGGGTGGGGTGCGGGTCCCATGTTCGGGGGGGTCGTGTGCCCCCCACCCCCATGTCCACCCAGCCTAATGTAGTACCAGAAACTACAACGAGAAGTAGAGGTGACCTGTGCGACATCGACAACACCGCCCCTCCCCCCCCCCCCCTAAGTGTCGGTTGGTCTAAGAAAATACATAGTTGGCATCATATACCCAATATGCCTCAATGTGTAGGAAAGCGACCTATACTGTTTTACCTAGAATATGTGAAAATCCGCATCCAATGTGTGGGAAAGCGACCTTTTCTTGCTTACCTAGAATATGTGTAGGTCCGCATCCAATGTGTCGGAAAGCGACCTTTACTATTTTACCTAGAATATGTGTAGGTCCGCATCCAGTGTGTGAGGGAAAGCGACCTTTACTGTTTTACCTAGAATATGTGAAGGTCCGCATCCAATGTGTGGGAAAGCGACCTTTACTGTTTTAAGTAGAATATGTCAAGATCCGCATCCAATGTTAAGGTTTACACGCAAAATCATTCCAGGAATGGTTTAGAAGACCAATCATTATCATCATGTGCCATGCTTATAAGCGTGGGCGGTCTGCACACAGATAATACCCTCTCTGGACAACAGTCACCTTCACATTAACATCCTATTTGTGGCTGACTCAGTCACAGGATTATTAATCTGAGCCTGGTGGCTGACTCAGTCACAGGATTATTAATCTGAGCCTGGCGATGGAATCTAACATAACTTCCCTTCTGAGGTTGAACGGAGTAGGAGTTATGGTATCGTGGCATGCTTCTCCGGATCACGCGATCACCAAAGTCCTGGATCAGCTGTGTATTCTTGTCCTGATGATGTCACGTGGAAAAGCCGTCTAGGTATTTTTCTCTTTGTCTGTCCCTTGTTCTTTCCCCTTCATGTCCGCCAGTTGTAATTAAGTTTACTAGTTTTGTTGTTTTGTTCATTCATAACGTGCCCAAAGTATCTCGAGTGTCTTCGTATAGTTTCTGTAATCAGTTTACGGTTTTCATTTGTTTCTTGTAGTTAATACTTGTTCATTGGTTTCTCTGTCCGTCTATGGTAATATTTGTATTTTACCCAGGGACCACATTTCTAATGCCATAAGATATTTCTCAGCTTCCATGTTTGACCTGCATATATCAGTTAAGATGTCTTGAGAAAAGCTAACTCACAAAGAGAACGAGTTACTCACATCAGACGAAGACAGTCCACATTATGTGCGCATGTCATGAGAAGGGACATCACACTGTTCAGCCTCATGTTTTCAACTATGCTGACGAATGCCTTCGAGAACAACGACATTGGAATAGACATCAACTACCGTATGGATGGAGAGTTGTTCAATCTCAGAAGGCTGAAAGCTAAAACCAAAACTAACAGCGACACCGTCAGAGAGCTCCTATTTGCTCACGATTGCTCTCTATATGCCTACTCAGAGGCAGACAGGCAACACAATGTTTCAGCTTTCTCATATACCTGTGCCAACTTTGGGCTCAATATCAACTAGGAGACGACTGTAGTTATGTACCAGACATCACCAGGGAATAATCACACCGTGCCGAATATGAAAAAGAATGGTCATAGACTAAGTGTTGTGGATAAATTCACCTATCTTGGCAGCACTGTGTCACAAGCTGCCACAATTAATGACGAAGTGAATGCAAGAATCTCCAAGGCCAGCGCGGCATTTGGCAGACTGCACAAGAATGTATGGGACAGAAATGGAATAAGCCTGCAAGCAAAGCTGAAAGTCTACAAAGCAATTGTATTATCCACACTGCTATATGCTTGTGAAACCTGGATTATTTATCAGCGACACGCTAGGAAATTAAACCACTGCCAAAAAGTCTGCCTTGGGAAGCTAATGAAGATTAAATGGCAAGACAAGATCCCAAACACTGAAGTCCTAGAAAGAGCGTCCATGCCCAGTATCCACACCCTACTAATGAAGAATCAGATTCGCTGGGCTGGTCACCTAACTCGCATGCCAGATCACAGGCTCCCTAAACGAATTTTTTACAGCGAGCTGCGTTGTGGTAAACGCTCCCAAGGCGGCCAGAGGAAACGCTTTAAAGAAACTCTGAAAATCTCTCTGAAAGCTTTTGGAATTCATCCTGACACATTGGAGACTGCTGCCAAAGACCGAAATTCGTGGCGTTCATCACTACACAAGGGTGCAATCACGTGTGAAGCAACCAGGACTGCAAGAGCTGTGAAGAAATGGCTGGACAGAAAAACCAATGCAGGCGATCCTCCTCCTGGAACGTCAAGCATTCTTTGCCCACATTGTCAGAGAACATTTCGAGCCAAAACAGGCATTATTAGTCATCTCAGAACTCTCGGCTCCATACTTTCAACTGAATGAAATGAATGGGCATCATCATTATTGATAGACAAACAACATGAGAAGGGAAAGTTGGAGTATGTCGTCACAGAGAAAAAGTTGGGGTGGGAAGAGAGGCAGGGTAGACCAAGAGAAAAGATTCTGGACAGTTTGACACCATGGCATGGAGTAACGACGGTATCACTCATCATAGTATCAGAAATGATTGGCAGCACACGAGACAGAAGGCTATTGTCAGACATGATCACAATGCCACACGGCATGTAGTAATAAGCACGCCGTACTTTACACAACCCAATTTCTGGGGACACAACATTCCCAACAAAACAAAATAGGCGTCAGGGCATCACGTGGTCTGTAATCACGCACCGATAGGTCTCCGCTATGCCTTCAAAGGTAACAGGACGATGTATGGAAGCACTGTTTGACATTAAACTTAACACAGTGCTAGTCTAGTGCAGCCTAACATCTTACACGGGGCCATCACCTGGCAACAAGCAACACAAGACTGACAACTTATTGTTCATAAATAAAAACCTATGTCTTATCATTTCTCTTGTTTAAATGTTTGTTAATATACTGGACACAGCATTACGATCTGATGTCTTTGTGCTTGTTATTTGACCTTTGCTGGTTTTATATAAACTTCTGAGACCTATGGTGCTGTTTCAATGTTTAGATGCGAATTGAATTTTATCCATATTCCATTGTTGTGGGTCCATGTGGATTGTAGACCTGCCGAATGAAGTAACCTTTTGTTAGGGGTGTATAATTGGTCATGCGTCTAAGTACACTTGTTCCTACAGCGAGGCGTTGTCGTCATTTGGAGATGACAGGTTCGAATCCTGATGGGTAACTATAGCTTTCAATTTTGATGTTGTCTAGTGCATCCTCTATTCCCTGCTTCTTTCCACTTCCTTTTTGAACGCCGAACAATACATGTGTGTTTATTTACGAACTGTCTTAGTGGCCTCAAAGAGTTCTCTAGTTGACAATTTACTGGTCGACCATCGAACCTTTTTGTATCAAGTTTATTATTATTATCATCCCTGCTGCTTCTGGTGCTACTATCCGTACGTTTGTAAAAGTAGCCTTTTACAAAAAATGAACAAAATACTTGTCATTATAAATATGTCAACTAGGGTTAGAAAACGTGTTAAAATACTATACAGAACCTATACTACCGCATGCATATGAAATATGGACAACGCGCAATACAAAGAATACTACAGACGAGCAGAAAAACAATGAGGTAGTCCTTCAAGAACATATCAAAACCGTAAATTGATTAGAGTTGGGTTCAAACTCCCGTGTACCTCCCTATAAGTAGATATGTCGCTGCTCAGTGTTTCCTCCAATATCAGTAGGTCTTCTTCTTCATCTTACAGTCCACTGAAAATGCAGTCAGTGGCTGCTTGTGTTGTGGCCGTCGGTCTCATCTCATCTCATTTCACGTAATCTCATCTAATCTTATCTCATCGCATTCCTCTTATACCTTGCGGTGTCGAGGTGAAGCATAAACAGCGGGAGAGTGCCCGTTTATGGACTTCATGTATCGAGATTCCCTTGGACTCTGTTATTCTTTCTTTTTCTTTGAGCAGTAGGGAAAACCCCAGCCAGCTTGTTAGGCCAGTCGCAGGTTTAGGACAGGAAAATCATTGGTTTACATGTCTACACTACGGGGAGATGAGGTTACGTGTGTAGACGGGTCCATCTGTCGACCTATTATATTTAGGGTCCTTATACTGTATCCGTTCTGCTTCTGCTTTCAGAAATGGTGTTGCTTGTGTTGCTTCCTGTGTTCGTGCTTATACAAGATTTATGTTAAATAAGCAAGCCCGCTGATGTTTGTTTCCGTCATCATCCAGTGCCTTGCCGGCTGACGTGGGCGATCATGCCTCTCCACAAACTGCGGTGTCCGACGGCATGCATAAATTCGTAACCACATCTCCAAGGTATCTGAGGATTTCTTGCTGTTTACTAATTGTCCAGAATTCGCAGCCGTATGTTAAAATTGGCTTTATTTAACACGCAAGAACTCTTCTTCTAACTTTTAAGGACAAGGACTTATTGCCCACAATGTTCTTCATTTGATAGAAAGCGACGTATGGTCTAATTTGGTTTAGGAGTAGGGCTTTGGAAAGGCATGTAATTGGTTATTTTAATTCTATGAAGATTATTCGATGTCTTGTGCTAGTCCTTTAATTTAGGAGCAGGGCTTTGGGAAGGCATGTAATTGTTTAATTTAATTCTATGAAGATTATTCGATACCTTGTGCTAGTCCTTTAATTTAGTCGGCTTTATGGCGAAGAGGCTATGGACGCAATTCGTAATCGCACCAGTCGCGTTCGAAACAAACATGCAGACGATTTGGAAGCAGACCGCCTCGTGTTGGTTTTTATGCAATAGTATGAGTGCCGATCCTTCAGAAAGCAATGGCAAACTACTGAACGTAAACTTGCCAAGAGATCACAAACGGCCGAAAAAAGTGCTGGAGTTGACTGCGAAGTCCTGTAAAGGATAGGGGGGGGGTGGGGAGAGAGAGAGAGAGAGAGAGAGAGAGAGAGAGAGAGAGAGAGACAGACAGAGACAGACAGAGACAGAGACAGACAGACAGACAGACAGAGACAGACAGACAGAGACAGAGGGCTTGCCGATCAAATCAATCGGCACTGGATGGAGGGGGGGGGGCTGTAGGGGGCTGTATAGAAGGGGGTTGCGTCGTCTCGAGGTATGGTGTCCGCCTCGAGTGCTGGAGGTCCCGGGTTCAAGCCCCGGTGATGACCGGAAATTTTTCACGTGGACTTCTAGTAATAAAATTTTACCTAGTCTCTGGGTAGTGAGATTGGACGCCCGAGTGTATTGTTGCGGAAGTAAAAAAATCCCTTAGCAGTTGGAAATCGAAAAAGAGTAGCCTAACGGCGCTGTACAGGCAAAATTTCGAGTTAAAAATCTACCCGAAAGTATTTCAGGATCCTCGCCGGTGCTACGGAGTTCGTGCACTGAGCTGAGTTTCTCCAGACTCAGATTTGAGTTAGGAGGAGAACGGAGCACTTATGGGTTGCACCAGTGTGCCGTGATGTTGATCGATCGACTAAACTAAATTAAACTAAACTGGATGGGTGATGTGGTCAACATCCCGCCGGCAACCCCTACCACCCATCTGGTATCCATTTCAAGCGGGGTCAACCTGGGAGCGACGGTCAATGAAAAAATCCCGACCTGCAGGCGGCTTTGAATGCATTACCCCCAGACAGGCAGGCGAGCGGCCTAACCACTGAGCTACCGTACTCCCAATTTGTTGGATACGGTTTGTTATTTCTGTAAAGAATGTTGCTATCTCGTTTCTCAGCGTACCCTACTTTTCTGTCTGTCATGGCGGCCATTGTACTTTCTCACTGAAGCATTATCCCGGCCCATATTAAGACTGGCGTGTTTTATAGACTGGTAATTGTGTGTATAGAAGTCGAGGAACTCTGGGAAGTGTACCATATGCCAGCTAAGCTGTATCCACTCTTGGAATAGCCGTTTCAGTATAATAAAATGGCTGTGGATGCAAGTTTTAACTACGACTGTTTTTCACCCTCGTTCCGTCCTCGTTGAACCGTTAAGTTGTGTAATTAATATTCTAAACTTTCAATAGCATTCATCATCATCAGCAAGTGCCTTGTCAGCTGGTGTGGGATATCATGCGTTACCATATCTCGCGTTATTCAATCTGTTGTGTCAAATCAAGTGCTGCCATTTTTCATGCCACGGTGAAAGTGTATCAAGAAGCTTACCTTGTCTTCTTCTCTCAATGTCTTCTTCTGCTCCCTTTTCCAGTGGTACTATGGTACACAAAAGTTGTCGACAAATGTGTCCAGATTTTGATATAAAGGTTAGCATAACCAGCGCTATATGTCAACATCCCACATATCGTTGCACTTCCCATCATTATCATCATCAGGTGCCCCGCCATCTGGCAGAGATGTTTATGTTGCTCCACAGATCTCGGTCCTTGGTGTTTTAAATCAATTCTGCTAAGGATACTCCTCCATGCCATCGTCTCAGTCCCTCCAGCAGCATTTCTCTTGGTCTGCCTCTGCCTCTTTTCCCCACTGATTTTTCCAGTCGTCGTGATGTTTTCCGATGTCTCTGAGACAGACAGACAGGCAGACAGGCAGGCAGGCAGGCAGGCAGACAGACAGGCAGGCAGGCAGGCAGAGACAGATATTTTTTTATGGTCACCACTTTGGCGACTGTATCACAGATCTTTTTGACGAAATCACTGCAGCGTTATTGGAACGATTATCTTGATAATCGACAAACCATATGCTAGCTGTAGGCTAAATTACAAGGACCTCAGAAGTCGCAGTGAGTTCGCCTGATGGTGAGGGACAATGGTAACAGGGAAAACTAATCCACACACAAACCAGTCTAGTGCACTAGAAGTCGTAGCTCGTGTGTATGGACAACGCTTGAGTTGAAAGCAATCAACGGTTTAAAAAAGAAGAAGAATATAATGATGATGATGATGATGATGATGATGATGATGATGATGATGATGATGATGATGATGATGATGATGATGATGATGATGATGATGACGACGACGACGACGACGACGACGAGGAGGAGGATGCTGATGATGATGATGATGATGATGATGATGATGATGATGATGATGATGATGATGATGATGATGATGATGATGATGATGATGATGATGATGAAACTTCTAAGTGGGCCTAGTAAGTCATTATCGCAGCCCTGCTTTCGTTACATTACTCATTAAGTTCATTTTTCCTTGTATTTATTAATATGTAGGTTATTCAAGTACAACAATAAAACTATCATTGATATTATGCTTTGAAAACAAAAGCCCATCTCTTGCTTCTATGAAACGGAAAGTACTCGTAATATCGACAGAGACAAAGCGGAAGATCATTTATTAAAACAAAAATACTCCCAAGGTAAACACTCGAATAACGAAACAATGAATCACTTTATTTGCGTAGTTACAAAACAGAGTGGTCTAAAACGTTGATACACGCCCAACTGCTACTGCTAAATTGTTTTCCTTGTTGGAAAAAAAAAATGGATGAGCAGTCACATATTTTTATTTACACTGTTTGTGATCTTCCCTTTAGCTGTTGTATAGGAAAGGTCATACATTGATTGGGTTCAGTCAGGTCGACAGCTTTTTCGGAGCAGGACAATCGGGTAATTGACTAATTGTTCATCATTATGATCCAGATTGAGGGGTCGCGGGGGTGTAGTGGCTGGCCAGAACAGTGGTCATCGGTTCAATCCGCATTGGGTCATTCAAATTTAAAAATTAACATGGGCTCTCTTCAACAATAAAAAAAAGTTAATTATGTATCCTTTACATAACATTGCAGTCAACTCCAGCATTATTTGGCTGTTTGTGATTCCTATTCCTAAGCAAGTTTACATTCAATAGTTTGCCATTGTGATTCCTGAGCAAATTGACATTCAATAGTTTGCCATTGCTTTCTGAGCGACCGGCACTCATACCATTGTATGGAAATCAACGCAAGGCGGTTTGCTTTCAAATCGCCAGCAGCTGTGTTTCGAACTCAGTGTGCGGAATTACGAACTGCAGTCGTAACCCCTTCACCCCAGAGCCGGGCTCTCAAGTTGACCCACAATAAAAAATGGGTACCAGGAAATGTTTTCAGAAGTAAAGGCGACCGGTATACTACTGACCATATCACCCACTTAGTGCCAATTGGATTTTTAAACTATGGGTTTAGCACTGTAAGCCCAATCTGTCTTGAGGCGTGAAAATGATGCTTTATTTTATTACTTACTAGCTGACCCGGCCCGGCTTCGCCCAGTCCTTGGTGGGGAGCATCTCATTTAATTCATATAATTAGTCATATAAGCTCCCGTTCCCGTTACCGACTATCTGTCTGTCTGTCTGTCTGTCTGTCTGTCTGTCTGTCTGTCTGTCTGTCTGTCTGACCCGGCATCGCCCAGTCCTTGGTGGGGAGCATCTCATTTAATTCATATAAGTAGTCATATAAGTTCCCGTTCCCGTTACCGACTATCTGTCTGTCTGTCTGTCTGTCTGTATGTCTGTCTGTCCGTCCCTCCCTCTCTGTCTGTCTGTCTGCCTGTCTGTCTAATCATTTATTGGTTGCAGTTAGAACAACCTTAGATAAACGAAGACCAACTTACAAAAAGCATTTGAAAGAGCACTTGAAAGATCTTTACATCTTCCCCCAACAATTAACTTGGGTAAATGGAGCGGCGGCAGCAGCATCAGCAGAAGAAGGAAAAGGAGGAGTAGACAACTGCAGCGAAAAGGTGGGTCTGTCTATCTATCTGACCCGGCGTGACTTCGCCCAGCTCCTGGAGTGTAGCGTCTCATTAAATTCATACAACAAAAAAAGTAACTTAAAAAAATGCCCTTCTACACACCATCCATTATTTTTAATGAAAACGCTTTCTAATCACCTGCATGACTACAGTAACTTCTTAAGCAAAAAAAGATGAGTTACAATGTTATGCATTGTGCATTATTTTTATGAAAACTTTGAAAATGCCTTACAGATTGTATCATTATTTATTATAACTCATATGCCGGTACATAACTATGGACAAAGAGTTTATAAATCTTTGAAAACGATGCCACAATATGACTATAAGTTATACAGAAAAGTTATGCCCCTTGAAATAACTTTTATAGAGTTAGGTCCCCTGAGATATATTAAATTATGATGAAAAGTGAAAAATGAAATAATACTGGGTAAGCATGCGATTTCACACTAAAAAAATATGACAGTGGGCTGCACTGGAATGAAAGAAAGGCGTGTAGAAAATTTCATCTCAATCGGATGGGCCGTTCGCGAGCGCACAAAGGACAGACGGACATACAGACATACAGACAGACAGACGGAGATCCTAATTTATATATAAGATTGCTGTGGTCAAGATCAGACAGGTACAGAACGGTGGACATATCTTATATAAAGACACACAACTCCTTGGTATATGGTGTTTGAAAGAGGAGGATAATGGGTGGGCAACATCAAGCGATGGGCTGGAAGATGTCTGTCGGAATGCATAGTGAAGACACAAGACAGAAAGTGTTGGGAGATCATTATAGCCGATCTTCAATGCGGAGATGGTACAGGATGATGATGATAATGATGATGGTGGTGGTGATGAAAAGTGTTAATGTGATTATCATCATGGTGATGGTGATGAATGAGATGATGATGATGATGATGATGATGATGATGATGACGATGATGATGATGATGGTGATGATGATAATGATGATGGTAATGATGAGAAGATAACGATGGTAATAATTAGATCAGAATGGTGATGATGACGACGATGATGATTATGGTGATGATGAAGAGATGACAACACGACGATGATAATAACAGTGATGATGGTGATGATCATGTGATGACGACAACTATGATGATGATGATAAAAATGATGTGGTGATGATGACTATAGTGGTGATCGCGTTAGTGAAGATGATAGTGATGGTGATGGCAAACTGCTGAACGTAAACTTGCCAAAACATCAACAACAGCAGTAAAACGCTGGTGTTGACAGCGATGTCCTGTAAAAAGGATATGCAAACAAAACAAAAAACGGTATAGTAACAGTTAGTTTATAGTGACGGCGTAATAACAGTCCTTTCTATCTTTCAGCTTCTATATATTGCCTATGTTAGACATATAACCGCCCATGTAACTATAATCTTTCAGCTTAAGCTACTGTCACATATAGTTTATATTCATGTCACAGATTATGGGATAGCCTTCTTTACCTTGCGAGGTGTGTCTTATAAAGATTAAAACAAGAATCACTATGGCAAAGGTAGCTTTCTGTAAGATTGAAAACATATTGACCAATAAAAAGCTGTCAGTTGCAATGAGAAAAAGCGTGTTAAAGTGCTATATACTCGTAGAACCTATACTGATATATGAATGTAACACATTAACAATAAGCAGATAAACAGAGAAACACCCAAGGGCTGTGGAAGTGTGGTTACTGAGAAAAATGCAAATAGTAAAACCAATGAGCAAGTTCTACAAGAAACAAATGAAAACCATAAATTGATTCCAGAAATTAGACGTGGACAGTTAAGATTTTATGAGCAAATTAAGAGGAGAAATCAAATGAAAAACGGTGTGATAACTGGCAACATGTTTGCGGAAAGAGCAATGGGAAAGCAGAGAGATAAATGCGTGGATGCCAGGCTACATGGCATGGTGGAGACAAGAACGCAGACCTGATCTAGATGTTGGTGCTCGTGTAAAAATGGAAAACTATTATTGCCCACTCTTATCGGCATGGCACATGATGATTATGATAATGGTCTTCTTTCCCGATACCTACAACATCATGATTTGTCAGGTCATGGAATATCAGAGCACGTGATGAGGAGAAAGAAACTGGAAAACTTTAAAAAATTTAGTGTCAAACAAAAAGAAGGCTTGGACCAAACAAAAAAGGATGACGTAAAATGGGAACTAGGCGTGTGCCACAATTATGACCTAAAAGTTGTTAATATATAGCATACAGGTTGTATTATATATCACATTAAAGAGGGGGGGGGGTGCTTAGGGAAAACTACTGTATATAAGCCAATGGCAGATATGGCAGTCACTTAAGACGTTAAGACGATTAATCATTCCACGACACTGAATCAGTTAATGACAACTGGCAAAATTATCAGGAAAAGAGCAAGAGAAAGGCAGAGAGATACATCTCAGGGTGGCATGGTCACTTGGCATATTCGAATGAGAACACAGAGCTGATCCAAGGCTCTAGCCAACCACGACCGCCCACGCTTGTCGACACGGCACATGTTGATGATTAAACAACTGTTTTTCCTTACCACTTCTGTCTCCCTGTTACGCGTAACTAGGTCAGTTACGTATCTGAATAAACCAGGTAAAGGAAGTTTTCGGCGACACAGGTATACGAAACATACGAGATGACAACTATTCAAGATTTGACACTCGCCAGCGGAATCATACACAGGTATAAAAGAACAAGCACTAGCATTTTTGTCAATTCTTATTTCTCGACTTACCTGCACAACTCACCTGCAGCGATGTAAATAATTTTCCCCTGTAACCTAACACAGCTTAGCGGGGCAATGCAATGCAAATCGATACACAAAGATTCCCGGTCTATTTTAAGAACGGTGAGTAACGAATGGAAAATACAATGAGCATAACCATTTTAAATAGAAACTAGGAAATTCCTGGCATAGATAGCAGGTTAATGTCCATTGTTCGCGCTGGAACATGAAATAATGCGACAAATATTCATTTGTTGATGTGTTTCCTCTTCTACTCTCGGATACATTTATTTTAATACTGTCATCGATGAAAGATGCAGATCAACAGTATGGGTTTGATGAACTGTATAAGAAGGACGATGAGAAGCAAATGTAAGAGCAGCAGCAGTAGAACAAGAATAAGAGGGGGAGGATGAAGACGGAGAAGATGATGATGATGATATTTATGAGGATAATATGATGATAAGGTGGTGGTGGCGGTGGGGAAGACAGAAAATTTAGCATCGTGAGCAAGCAGTGGGGGGACAGGGGGAACTGCAAAAGAAGAGGTGCAGGAGTAGGGAATGAGGTGGAAGATACAGAGAAAGAGGAGAATCAACAACAGGAGAAGAAGAAGAAGAAGAAGAAGAAGAAGAGGAGATGGAGATGAAACAGGAAGAGGGGGAAAGAGGCGGCGTAGAAGAATGAGAAGTAGCAGTTGGTCGGAGAGGGAGAACATGTGGAGATTCGACACTGCCGTATGACAAAGAAACCTGGACAATGAACAAAACAATTAGAAAGTCCCTGTAAAAGACCTAGAAATGTGGATACTTCAGTGTAGGTCGTATTTCATACAAACAAAAACAATCAAATACAGAGGTCCTAGAGAGGCTGGGGTTGAAAAGAGATGTGGTAAAAGAAATAAACAACAGACACGCCAAATATTTCGGCCATGTTAAAAGACATAGAGCTCTTGTTGAAAAACAAAAAAGAAGTACAATGAAAAGAACAGTAGAATCAAACAAGAGTCGACCGCGAATGACGCGGGGTGATAGCATAAAGAGATGGACGAACAGCAGTCTGATACTGTGCACAAACGGAGCGAGGGACAGAACGTGTTGGCGATCCACTGCAGCCGACCTTCACCGTGGAGATGGTAAGTGATTGACCGACTGATAGATCGACTGACTGATTGATTGATTGACTGGCGCTATCACAGCCACAGACTGACTGCCTAGCTACACGCAGCCCTTCTCTTCCTGTTGGGGTACAAAGATCAGCCTGTACGCTGTGTCATTAATATTTATAACTCTCTAACCCACTCCAACAGTGCTAATAATTATGCTTATTATGGGATGGCTGTTTCCCTTTGCGTGGCTTGACTCACATTCCAGGGCGCTTCTGCCTTTGTGAACTGGCCATGTTCAGGAATAGTTATGTGATGACGTTTACACTACGGACATAAACATCGGATAACCATATTCGTGACAACCGAGGATGGTATTGCATTTCAACAATTTATAACCATGGCATTGATATTTAACTATTTGCAGGGTTGAGTCAGAAAGAATCGTTGGCCTGTATTCGTAAAACGTTAAAGATCTTTTACACGTTTAAATAATTCAGTGCCAAAGAAAAAAATAGGTTTGGGCCAAACATGAAAAAAAAGGCCAAACATGTTTGTCATTGTCAGGGCTAAACATAGTACACACTCAAATGAACAAGTTCGTTCATTCATTCATTCATTCATTCATTCAGTAGCATGTCCTTTGCAGAACCTCGCTCCCATAACAACCTTCCGGAAAACTTCTCGATAGATGAACAAGCACTATAATGTAAATTCCCAGTCAGTGAGCATTGAAATTGCGGAAGATACCACGAAACAAAACAAATAACACTATGACCCTAGTATAGTGATACAGCGTCCTTCTATCCAAATGGGCAGTCACGTTTGGCGAAAAATTATCCTTCAGCAATGAATCAGGGCATCGGCACACCGGATGTTTAAGAACAAACGCTCTTATCCATTCGGCCATGCTGACCTGGGGGTGGGGGATATAACATCAACAATATAAGATATGCACATAGCACTGTACTGATTGCAGACAATGGATGGTATTATTGTTCA
This sequence comes from Cepaea hortensis, assembly GCA_963921405.1. NCBI lineage: Eukaryota > Metazoa > Mollusca > Gastropoda > Stylommatophora > Helicidae > Cepaea > Cepaea hortensis. The sequence goes on along the minus strand of OY992887.1, from coordinate 26,671,180 downwards.
AAAAGAAAGACATTCCAGGTAAATGACCAAGCTCTAAAACAAGTGGACTGAGACAAACATCTCGGAACAATTATAACATCTGATGGAAGGTGCCTTGAGATTATAACAAGAGTCGCCATGACAATTGTAGCCTTTTCCTAGAAGGAAAGCATACTCACCAATAAAAAGCTGTGAATTACAGTGAGAAAAAAAAACGGTGAAATGCTATGTAGAACCTAAACTGTTGTATAGATATATGAAACACGGACAATAGGCAGAAAACTGACAATCATCTAATGTCATTGGAAATGTGAATTCTGAGAAATATGTAAAAAATGAGGCAGTCATTGTGATGATAATGATGATGATGATGATGATGATGATGATGATGATGATGATGATGATGATGATGATGATGATGATGATGATGATGATGATGATGATGATGATGATGATGATGATGATGATGATGATGATGATGATGATGATGATGATGATGATGATGATGATGATGATGATGATGATGATGATGATGATAACTGTTTGTCATCTACTGCCTATAGTACCTTGTGGTGTATGCTAGGTAGGTCGTGAGCCTGATGAATTAAGGCCGCCTGGCTAGTGCAGTCGCCGCGAACTGTGCAGGTTAGGATTTTCTTATAAAAAGCCTAAATTAATTAGAGAAATGAGAAACAGTAAACATGTTGTTGTCACTTTGTGGGTAGAAATCGACGTGGGGACCACTGACAACTGGAAAACTCGATAGGAAGAGAGCAAAAGAAAGACAAAGCGATAAACGCCTGAATGGCTTGACCATATGGCATAACTGGGACAAGAATACATACCTGCTTCCAGACTGGTGATAATGTGATCTATAGCTTGCGTGATCTATAGGCTGTATTTTTAATGCCAAGTTGTGTAGTTAAAAACTCCGCCTCCTAGCAAACACGGCAGGGGGCTTCTGATCGACAGAAGCGTACCTCCTTCACCAAGTATTTCGGACCATTACACTCTTGATACTCTCTCTCTCTCTCTCTCTCTCACTCTCTCTCGGGGTGGGGAGAGGGGGTGGGGGTGGGGGGGGACAGTCCCGCCCGGGTCATGACTCCGGGCGTCTTTCCCCTGACGTGATACATAAAAAGATAAATTCAAAAATTGGAACGACAATATTTTCAAAATCCCCTCAGCCATTAAAATACACCCTGTGCATCTTGTGTGATCTATAGGTTGAGTGGCCTATATCTTGTGTGATCTACAGATTATGTAATCTACAACTTGTGCAATTTACACTTTGTGTTATCTGCAACTTGTGTGATGTATAACTTGTATGATCTATCACTTGTGTAATGTTACAACTTGTGTGATCTATATCTTGTGTGATCTACAGGTTGTGTGATCTACTGGTTATGTGATCTACAGCTTGTGTGTAGGAGTAGGAGCACTTAAGGAGATTTCTGTCTGAAATTAAATGTATCCTTTACCAAAACCCAAACACTATTAGAAAACCAAATCATAACAAGTGACATGTTATAACATTCATGACAAAATGTCACGTGATCACACAGCGCCACATAGTGACATTATCGGAATCAACGAGAGACAACAATATTTAGCACCAACGTTTACAAAATACATAAATGACAAGGGTCTTCCCGCAGGGCCTTGGGCAGCAGTCTGTTGGCAACAACATAGCTACAATCGGTGGATGGGATATTTTCAGTCTAGGCCTATCTCAGCCAGTCTTTATGCGCGGTCCAGAACCATGACCTGGCTATTTCTCTAATATGTCTCTCCAGATGAGAAATTGTATTGCCAGTCTCGCATTTCCGATCTAGCTACATTGTTATAACCATACACGCGGTATTTGATCACACACGTATCACGTCCACAATTAAGAAATGGATGGGTGTCTTATATAGATATATAGATATATACATATATATTATATGTTTTATCACGTATAGTTTTTCGTGTAGTTGTATGGTATGTATTTATTTTGTGGCTTTGACCGCAACTTCCATTTTTTTAAACTTGTAATCGTGTTCTAGTAAGGCGTACCGATTCTGTTTCTCGTGTGTGTGTGTACGTGTGTGTGTGTGTGTGTGTGTGTGTGTGTGTGTGTGTGTGTGCGCGCGTGTGCGCGTGTGCGTGATTCATTCATTGCCAGACTTGCATTGCCTGCCTTATACACATTATACAGCGAAATCGAATACAGTGACCGGCAGAATACTGTGTTCGTAGACCAAGTAAAGGCTGTCGACAGAGTAGATAGATATAAATTATGGACCATCCTTGACGACTGCGGAATACAAGGACATTTGTTAGAAAACATCATAGCCATGTACCGCTCTAAGCAAAGTGCAGTAAGAACACAAGAAGGAATATCAGATATGTTCACAGTCAATACAGGAGTGAGGAGGGATGTGTGCTCTCTCCTTTGCTATTTAATATCTACTTGGATAGAATATCCAAAGAAGCAAGCCTTGACAGAACAGATTCACAAAATTTAGAACTATTTACTTCCGATAAAACAACAGATCCACCAACAATAAATGTTGGTTTGTTTTTTTTTTTTTTTTTTTTTTTGGGGGGGGGGGGGGGGGAGGGGGGATCAACATCATAGAAATAAGCTCAGTTCAACATAAAGATACAATAGAAATATAAATGCAGGCGAAACTTAGGTAATGCAGGTTACAAGATCTCCTCGTCCACTAAGTATGGTAATAAATAGCACACCTCTGAAGCAAGTTAAAATAATTCAAATACCTTGGAAGTATGATCACTGAAGATGGCAGAAAAGACAAAGCAATCAAAATCAACTGTAAAAAAAAACAAATGCGCTTATATATCAACTATCACTCATGGTGAAACATCCAAACATACCTATGTCCGCAAAAAGATAATAAATAGCATTTTCACACCAGCCCTATGCTACCAATGTACAATTTGGACATTATCCATATTATACTTGCGCAAAATCAACACCTGCGAGTTGATGCTTGAGGAGAACTGCCAATTTAACTATCCGGGACCCAATAAGAAATTACATCATTAGACAGACAGTAGGATCACCACTTTATGCCACATATAGTGAAAGACAGAAGATCAAATGGTTCGGTCATCTCGTTATAATGCAACACCATCAACTACCATCACTGGCCCTACATCAAAGAACTGCAGCAACAAGAGCAGAAGGACACCCGAGAAGAAAATGGATTGGCGACATAAAAGACAAGTGTGCAGTCTCAGAGAATGACACAATCCAGTGCCAGCCATCAAGCGATAGAACGTTAACTATTCATCCCCACGACGCTTGGCGGCAAAAGTGGATGATGGTGATGATGATGACGATGATGAAAACACCAGGAATGCTGGCCGAAAGACGCACGCGCGCACACACACACACACATAAACACAACCCAAAAATGCAAGTACATACACACCCACCATATACAAACATTGCACAGAGACATCGACAGAAATGCTGTCCGACAGACGTGCACAAAACCACACACACACACACACGCACACACACACACACACACAAGCACACACAAGCACACACTGACACAGAAGGACAAAATAAATAAAATTACACACACATCGAACAGTGGAAGGCATCAAAAATGTGAACACACACACACACGCCGCAGCAATAATATACGAAATGCAAGCGGACCCCAAAGCACACACACACACACACACACACACACACACACACACACACGCGCGCGCGCGATCGCACATACACACAAACACAGCAATAAACATGCCCAAACAAACGCAAGTTGACCTTTTCCTTAAGCCGGTCTGAAACCCAATCTGTGACAATAGCAGTAGTACATTGTCAGAAAAAGGATTTCAAATTGTTACCGTCCACGAGAAAAGTACAAGATCTTAACTCCAAACAAAGAAAACACACTCGCTGCTTCCTCTCTACCTCACCCCATATAACAAAACACAGAAACGCGCCTAACTCTGTGTATGTTTAGACAGGGGTTTCGGAAACTTAAGGCGATAACACGAAAAATTAACAAACGCAAAAACTCTTAAAATAAGAGTTGGGTGACCAAGTGTTTGATCAGGTATGTAACAGCCAAAGAAGGAGATAGGATTAGAGATAAGTAAACGTAGGTAAGAATGATGGGTCGTTTAAGTCGAAGAAGGGGAATATTAGTTACTTGCATATCCTTTTACAGGAATTAGCAGTCAATTCAGGAATTGTTTAACTGTTTGTGATTCCTGGACAGGTTTACGTTCAGTAGTTTGCCATTCCTTTCTGAACGACCGGCACTCATACCATTGTATGGAAACCAACGTAAGTCGGTCTGCTTCCAAATCACCCACAGCTGTATTTCGAACGCGGTATGCGGGATTACGAGTTGCATGTGTAACGCCTTCGCCACAGAGTGGGCTCACGGGGAATGTAGGAAAGTAATTACAGGAACAGTCACGAGGGAACGAATGGAGGCAGAGATGGTGGCACTGGGGGAATGTAGGCTGCACAGAGGTGGAAGGTAAAGAGGTCAAGGTTGTAAAAGAGGACGCGGATGTTGTATAACGAACATACAGAGGTAAGGATAATCGACTACAGGAAACATAACGAAAAGTATAGAATAATATAAAATAATGGAGAAGGTAGTAGAGGCAGAGAAAGATAAGGTAGAGAGAGGGGCGGTAGAGAGAGAAGCGATAGAGAGAGAGGAGAGGAGAAGTAGACAGACAGACAGACAGACAGACAGACAGACAGACAGAGGAGTGCACACTATACGAGGCAGATAGACAGTCGGAAGGGCGGACAGGCAGATAGACAATAAGTAAGTTAGTTAGTTAGTCGCGGTTCCAGCTTCACGGCTACGGGTCGTCCCCATTATGCTCCATTATGTGCCAGTGAATATCACATAAAATGCTCCTCACTGCCCTATGTGAACAATGGAATATACAGGAGTATCGGCAAGCCAATAGCCCGCACAGGTACACTATGCATAATAGACAACAGACAGACAGACAGACAGACAGACAGACAGACAGACAGACAGACAGACAGACAGACAGACAGACAGACAGACAGACAGACAGACAGACAGACAGACAGACAGACAGACAGACAGACAGACAGACAGACAGACAGACAGACAGACAGACAGACAGACAGACAGACAGACAGACAGACAGGCAGGCAGGCAGGCAGGCAGGCAGGCAGGCAGGCAGGCAGGCAGGCAGGCAGGCAGGCAGGCAGGCAGGCAGGCAGGCAGGCAGGCAGATAGATAGATAGATAGATAGATAGATAGATAGATAGATAGATAGATAGATAGGCAATATGCAGACAGACAATAGACAGAAAGAAACATAGAGAGGCAGAAAAATAAGGGTAGAAGAAAATCATATGGACCACAGCCCTGGTGAAGTTTTAAAATAAAAAAACAAACTACTTGCAGCAAAATAATAATAGTTGAAGGCAAAGGTTACATGGCATGTATTTCCATCAGGGCGGGAAGCGTAAGGTATTTGCATATTCTGGGTAGTAGCGTACTGAATCAGGGTGCAAGCAGGCGCGCGCGCACGATCGCGTGCGTACGCACACGCACACACACACACACAATTCCATAAAGTTCTGAAAAATTGCCTTTTAGGCATTGTGTGTGTCGAGTCTTGAGCCGCAGGGTCCAATAAAGTAAAGATTGAATATACAGGTATGTTCACTAGGCAACGAAAGGGTCTCATATAGCAAACATTGCATATACAGATATCCTCTCCAGGCAACAAAATGATATCATATAGTAAAGATTGAATACACGTGTATCTTCACTAGGCAAGGTAAAGGTCCCATATATAACAAAGACTGAATATACAGGTATCTTCACTAGGCAACGAAAGGGTCACATATGATATAGAATTATAGAAAAGATTGAATATACAGGTATCTTCATTAGGCAACGAAAGGGTCACATATAGTAAAGATAGAATATACAGGTATCTTAACTAAGCAACGTAAGTGTCTAATTAATATAGTAAAGATTGAATACACATGTAACTTAACGAAGCAACGAAGTGTCTGATACAGTAAAAATGAGGTCTCTTCCGGGTTCAGATACAAATACACATTTCACAAACTAGACAAATGTAATCAAACGATTCCATCACTGTAATACATATTGGTCGATTTGCACTTACAAATAATTTAGATTGAATTCACAATTTCGTTCTGTCAGCAACGAATACTCAATGACATCTTCCGGGTTCTGATATAAGCAGACAGTTCACTAACGAAAACTAGAGAAATATAACACAGACAACCCTAGCTAACGCATATCAGTCATTTTATACTTCCAAAATAACGTATACTAAATAGTAAATAGCGTGTAAATATTTACCATTTAGTTCCATGTCATTTTAATCTACTTATAATCAGTAATATTTGGATATATCTTAAGACATTCTAGTTGACAGACAAGTTGTTTCATACCTGTTATTCGCATACACAACTGTAGTTCACAATTAGGTCACATGCAAACTCGTTTTACCTGCTGTCGTTTGACTACGACAGGTAACAAAAATATATTCGATTACGAAGATGGAGTGGGATTACGTTGAAAATTCAACTGTAGCAATAAACTACGGCTCAACTAAATGCATAAATATGTATGGTATTAGTTTTAATATTGTTTTAGGCTTAGTAAAGTCGTTACAACGACACAGGTATTTGCACTTACCAACGTGTAATACTGGAATACGATTTCTGAGTGCAGTGCAAAATACAAATAAAGAATGTCGTAGATCTTCGGCAGAATCCGTGAGTGACGTTTCGTGCATGTTATCGTGACGTTTTTCACATGTAGGAGGGGATATTCTCAACCTGCGGAGCTAAAAATAGACTTTCAAAACCATGACAAGAATGATGGATGGGAGGTGCCCATTTCAAATAACAAAACTGGTTGCCACAAAGACTTTTTGACAACACGATTCGATTGCAGAGTGCAAGCCATTCGCCAGACTGAAGCATGAAATGCATAACTGACTACATACAGATGAATCTGTATGAATTTTTAAACATTTAAAAATTGTTAAGGCGGAATGTTTTTTTTGTTTTTTTTTCGAAGACGTAAACAATTGAAGACATATGAGACCCAACCGTGGTTAAGCTGTCATAAAGCGTTATCTGTAACATACCTTATCGTAGATGTGTACACTGATAGGATTTCACATATACCAAGTCACAACATGTTTAAGATGAACTAACCTTTCCTTTTAACTCCTTCCTTTCTTTCCCAGAGGAAAGCCCATTTTACATGTTCGCCCATTCTGTGTCCCATTTTACGAGACTAATTTGACCCCCATAGTAAGTAAAGGACCTCAATACACGCCTTAAAGCGCATTGGGCTTATGGTGCTAGGTGTATATGTTTATTCCTGTTTATACGAATTTTAAAACATCAAAATTGTCAGTTTATGTCTCGTGCTATTTATACTTCACCAACACACCACACAGTCCAACGGGAACGAAGATGAGGTTAGATGAGAATATATTTTTTTGCGCTCGCTCGCTTTGAACTCAAGCGTAGTCCATACACATTATTTATAGTATTGATGGACTGAATTTTGCGTGTGGATTAGCTTTCCCTATTAACAGTACCTATTTGTATGTGGCCAGAGTTTTTAGCCATTCCGTCTCTTGAAATTACCATATATTCTGTCTTATCTTGGTTGATAACCAGCCCCATCTGTTGGGCTTTTTCCTTTAAGTGAGTCAATATTTCCAATGTCTTTTGTTCACTTTGCCCTATAATATCTATATCATCTGCATAACCAAGCAGCTTGGATGTTCCTCCAATATCACATTCCTCCTTTACCTTCCTTACAACTTTCTCTAGAGCCAGATTGAAGAGTAGCGGCGATAGTGCATCACCCTGTTTCAAGCCAGATGTTATTTGGAAGGGGTCTGATTTCCTGCCTTTATATGTTACTATATTATAAGTATCTTCCATGCATAGTCTGGTCATGTTGATTAACTTCCTTGGTATTCCAAATTCCTGCATAGCATTCCATAGACTATTCCTATGGACACTGTCATAAGCCTTTTTGAAATCCACAAAAATGTTATGGAGATCTCTTTTATATTCCCAATGTTTCTCGGCTATTTGTCGTAAGATAACCTGGAGTACAACGAAAGGAGACGAAGCCTTGTTACAAACCTTTGAGAACAAAATTTTAAGACGCATCTTTGGACCCATTAGGGATACACAAAGTGGAGAGTGGAAAAGAAGAAGTAACAAAGACATTTATGATCTGTTTAAGTCCCCGCTAATCACTGGTATCATGAAGGCTAATAGACTACAATGGCTGGGGCATATAGAAAGAATGGAAGATAATAGGGAAACAAAACTCTCTTACACTCAGGAAATAAATGACCGTAGACCCCGAGGTAGACCAAGAAGGCGGTGGGGAGATAATACATGTACAGACCTACAAGCACTTGGAATCAACGACTGGCAAGAGAAGGTCCACCAGAGAGACGAATGGAGACGGATTGTATCTGCAGCAAAGAACCTCAATGGCTCGGAACGCTGAAGAAGAAGGTTAACAGTACCCCTCGCCATCAGGCGAACCCACTTCGACTTCAGAGGTACTTGTAATTTACGTCTCCAAGTCGAGGACGACAGGTCAACATTTTAGTCCAGCTGCCCGGTGTAGAATTTGAACCGCTTACATCGGCATCAGCACAATAGATGTTTAAGAACACGCGTTCTTACCCATTCGGCCATGCTGACCTGCAGATGCAAATATTAAAGAACTGCATAAACAGCTTTGCCGCATCACTGGCCAAGTCCATCATCTATCTCAGTGGTTCTCAGCCTTTTGTGGCCCATGCACCCCTTCACCATATGTTGAGAATGTCATTCCCCCTCTTTCGTATTACCTTCCTATAAATCCCCCGCCCCTACACTGTATATGTAAAAATGGAAGCTAAATTTAATAACACCTACTAGAACAAGTCTAGACGTCTATATACAACGTGATTTGTGGGTCTACTTACGTTATAAAATGAATTTCAGGAGGGCGAGAAGTACAGAACCGTAAAGTATGGAGGGAAAAACAATATCAAGTAATCGGTTCTTGTATTAATGCGATCTTGAAATAATCTTAATTCCTCTTCCCCCCCCCCCCCATCCTGGAAACCTTAAAATCCCCCGAGGGGGGGGGGGATTCCCCACCGGTTGAGAACCAATGAACTATCTGAACTGAGACCTATGGGTGATCACTAGACACATCTCCCACCACTTAATCTCACAGCTGTAAGACATCACTAGACACATCTCCCACCACATTATCTCACAGCTGTAAGACATCACTAGACACATCTCTCACCACATAATCTCACAGCTGTAAGACATCACTAGACACATCTCCCACCACATAATCTCACAGCTGTAAGACATCACTAGGCAATTATGTCGTATACCCCCACCCGACTCTGTGGCAAGGGAGTTTCGAATGCAATTCATAAAACCGCACACAGCGTTTGAAATACAGCTGCGGGCGATTTGGCAGCAGACCGCCTTGCGTTGGTTTTCCATAAGTATGCGTGTCGGTCCTTTAGAAAGCAATGGCAAACTACTGAACGTATACTTGCCAAGAAATCACAAACAGCCAAAATAGACTAGGGTTGACTGCGACGTCCAGTAAAGGATCGGCATATAACTAACCCCCATCCACAACGATCAACCTCCAGGTCTGTCCTCTCGATTATGGCTACCATAGTAGAGAAATTTCAGGTCTCCCTGGCGAAAGGATTAACGACGCTGTTCGTAATTCCGTATACTCTCGTAAGAACAACAGCTGCACGAGATTCGGCAGCAGATCGCCTCGCGTTGGTTACATACGGAGGGTATGCGAGCCGGTCATTCAGAAAGCAATGGCAAACTACTGAACGTAAAATTTACCAAGACATCAACAGCAGTTGAAAAATGCTGGTGTTGACTGCAATGTCATGTAAAGGATATGCGGACAAAAAAAAAATTGAGAAATTAGTACAGTGCCAAGTCTATAATTGTTTCCCATGTGATCACTGTACTATAGTCTGTCCAGAAATGAATGCCTTCATTCACGATCAATTATTTTGAGAACAGTATGTTGCATCGTTATGAAATTTCTCCTGCCGTCTTATATTTACCCCCACCCTAGGAACATGTCTTTGATAGGTCCAAAAGCAACTTAAATCATGGAAAGCGGCTACATTTCTTTGATGTTTTCGTGAAAAACTAGTGATTTCTCCATAACAAACTTGTTTTACAGTAATGCCACGTTCCAGTACGCGAGGCTCTTGTCATAAGGCCAATCCCATGTCCCACGAGAAAATTAACTATTCAAGGCTAATGTTTCCGTGTGAAGACGTAATACAATTAATAATGTGCACTTCACCTCTGACCCGTAAATTATATACCGCATATAAACAAACTTTGAAATCTGCTGTAAAATCTCCAGAACAAAAATATGTTTGTTGGGTGGACATAATGATAAGGTTATATGCTAAATCTCATCATTTTCCCTCAACTGGTTACTGGGGTATGGAATTTTATATTGGGGCAGACAAAAGTAAACAGACTATCGCACCGTGGCGTCTTGACAGACTGTGGTTTGTTTTATTGTGCTTCTAAAAGGGAATAATAACAACAACCCATGGAGGTGGCGAATGTGACCTCTCCACAGCACAAAGCCTGGGCTGAATTATAGAGATCATGTGTTGCCCATGCAGCATGATCCCTCTCTCGGCCTGCCTAATTTACTCCAGAGGAAATGTAACACCAATACATCTGGAAAAGACAAGCTGCATAAGCTGCCGGATCAACAAAGCAATGCTCTAACTGTTCGCCATTTCGGAGCTTCAATCCTAGACCAGCTGCCACCCAAGGCTTAGGGCCTGCTTTGCCCTGCCATGACGTTTAGTCTTTAGGTTGCATTTCCTGGCACTAGTGTAAGATTTGTAGACTCTCAGTTGCGCTCCTCCGCTCAAGTCGTTGGCATAATGTGGTGTCGGGTTTGGTGAGCGCCGCCCAACATTCGGCGCTAACAGAAAACAGATAGTACCGTCTACTGTCATACGGTAGTTCTTCTTCTTCTTCGTTCATCCGGAGTTTTTTTTCCGGATGTGATTGCGTTGTGCCTGTTTACAGCAGAGCTGCGTTCTTGCGCCGTTAGGCCGACACATCCGACTTCTGCGGGATACGGTAGTTCAGTCATATCTGACTACAACCTGAATTGTTGTTAATATCAATTTTTTTTTCGCATATCCTTTTACAGGACATCGCTGTCAACACCAGCATTTCACCGCTGTCTTTGATTTCTTGGCAAGACTACGCTCAGTAGTTTGCCATTCCTTTCTGAGCGGCTGGCTCACTTATCCCGGAAGTTACTAACGCGGCGAGAACCGCTTCCAATTCTCGCGCGCTGCGTTACCCTACGTGGATAAACGGGATTACGGAGAAAGTCATTTAACTCCTCGACCAGGGAGACCGGCTAATATCAAATACCTCCATAAATATCTTTGCTTATCACTAGCCAAGTCTACATCTACCTGAACCCATACCTATGGGTGATCCCTGGTCGAACCTACCACCATATGATCTAACACAGTGGTTCTCAACCTTTTTTTTGGCCCATGCTCCCCTTCACCATATTTTTAGAACATCATTCCCCTCCCCCTTTCGTATTTCCTACCTAAAAATTTGGCCCGTGCCCCCTTTCATCATATTTTCACAACGTCACCCCCCCCCCATTTTCGTATTTCCTACCCCCCCCCCCTCCTCTCCCGCTCCTACCCTTACACAGTGTACGTAATAATGGAAGCACATACCAAAACAAGTCCAGACGCCCACATAAAACGTGATTTGTGGGTCTACTTACTTTATAAAATGAATTTTAGAAGGATGAGACGTACAGAACCATAAAGTATGAAGGGAAAAACATTATCAAGCAATCGGTTCTTGTATTAACGAGATCTTGAAATAATCTTCACCCCCCCCCCCCCTTCCTGGAAACCCTAAAATTCCCCCCTGAGGGGGAATTCCCCGTCGGTTGAGAACCACTGTTCTAACAGTAGGCTTTCTGATCATGATTTTCAAATTGATCATTTACTATTGGGAGAACCACAGATAGATAGGCCTTGAAAAACCAAATCTAACGATACCTCAATGAGTTGTGTGTCTCAATTCTAAGCTGAGTTATGTAAATTTGAGTGTCGTGACCTTTGGACTAAAATTTTCACAAAAGAGTGCTCACTGAAGGATTTTTTTGCGTCCTGGTCAAAATCTTGCCCAGATTATCAAAATTTTGGTGTTTTTTTAGACTATCTGTTTTGTTTATAAACGAACATCTTAGCAACCATACATCACTGCGATCGGGGTTGCAAGGCCCAACTGGTCATGTTATTTATTTTTTGATATGATGTCTGGTGACCTAATTAGGAAGTAAAAATGGCCGCTAATTATTTTGCTAATTAATTACTATTTCACAAATTAGCGTACGTTTTCTTAATTTTAGCTTTAAAAATTACAAGATGAATTTGGTAATATGCAGAATAATGCTACAGACCTTATGGTCTCTTTGCTGTGTCAGTATGATGTGTGGTGACCTAATTAGCAATTAAAAATGGCCGCTAATTAATTACTATTTCACAAATTAGCCTACGTTTTCTAAATTTTAGCTTTAAAAATTACAAGATGAATTTGGTATTGTGCGGAATAATGCTACAGACCTTATGGTCTCTTTGCTGTGTCAGTATGATGTGTGGTGACCTAATTAGCAATTAAAAATGGCCGCTAATTAATTACTATTTCACAAATTAGCCAACGTTTTCTAAATTTTAGCTTTAAAAATTACAAGATGAATTTGGTATTGTGCGGAATAATGCTACAGACCTTATGGTCTCTTTGCTGTGTCAGTATGATGTGTGGTGACCTAATTAGCAATTAAAAATGGCCGCTAATTAATTACTATTTCACAAATTAGCCAACGTTTTCTAAATTTTAGCTTTAAAAATTACAAGATGAATTTGGTATTGTGCGGAATAATGCTACAGACCTTATGGTCTCTTTGCTGTGTCAGTATGATGTGTGGTGACCTAATTAGCAATTAAAAATGGCCGCTAATTAATTACTATTTCACAAATTAGCCTACGTTTTCTAAATTTTAGCTTTAAAAATTACAAGATGAATTTGGTATTGTGCGGAATAATGCTACAGACCTTATGGTCTCTTTGCTGTGTCAGTATGATGTGTGGTGACCTAATTAGCAATTAAAAATGGCCGCTAATTAATTACTATTTCACAAATTAGCCAACGTTTTCTAAATTTTAGCTTTAAAAATTACAAGATGAATTTGGTATTGTGCGGAATAATGCTACAGACCTTATGGTCTCTTTGCTGTGTCAGTATGATGTGTGGTGACCTAATTAGCAATTAAAAATGGCCGCTAATTAATTACTATTTCACAAATTAGCCTACGTTTTCTAAATTTTAGCTTTAAAAATTACAAGATGAATTTGGTATTGTGCGGAATAATGCTACAGACCTTAAGGTCTCTTTGCTGTGTCAGTATGATGTGTGGTGACCTAATTAGCAATTAAAAATGGCCGCTAATTAATTACTATTTCACAAATTAGCCTACGTTTTCTAAATTTTAGCTTTAAAAATTACAAGATGAATTTGGTATTGTGCGGAATAATGCTACAGACCTTATGGTCTCTTTGCTGTGTCAGTATGATGTGTGGTGACCTAATTAGCAATTAAAAATGGCCGCTAATTAATTACTATTTCACAAATTAGCCTACGTTTTCTAAATTTTAGCTTTAAAAATTACAAGATGAATTTGGTATTGTGCGGAATAATGCTACAGACCTTATGGTCTCTTTGCTGTGTCAGTATGATGTGTGGTGACCTAATTAGCAATTAAAAATGGCCGCTAATTAATTACTATTTCACAAATTAGCCTACGTTTTCTAAATTTTAGCTTTAAAAATTACAAGATGAATTTGGTATTGTGCGGAATAATGCTACAGACCTTATGGTCTCTTTGCTGTGTCAGTATGATGTGTGGTGACCTAATTAGCAATTAAAAATGGCCGCTAATTAATTACTATTTCACAAATTAGCCTACGTTTTCTAAATTTTAGCTTTAAAAATTACAAGATGAATTTGGTATTGTGCGGAATAATGCTACAGACCTTATGGTCTCTTTGCTGTGTCAGTATGATGTGTGGTGACCTAATTAGCAATTAAAAATGGCCGCTAATTAATTACTATTTCACAAATTAGCCTACGTTTTCTAAATTTTAGCTTTAAAAATTACAAGATGAATTTGGTATTGTGCGGAATAATGCTACAGACCTTATGGTCTCTTTGCTGTGTCAGTATGATGTGTGGTGACCTAATTAGCAATTAAAAATGGCCACCGATAATTACTGCAGTGATGAATAGTTGTTATGAGGTTCGTTTAAAATAAAATTACTAAATTTGCATAAGTGTCAACAGACGAAAATGTACTAAACTAAAAGAGTTTTCTTTTCAGTTAGTAATCTTTATTAATACTATATAACATATATAATACATATGCATAATGTGGTAGAGTTTCTGGAATCAACAGGTGACATCAGTTGAATGAAAATGACAATCCTGAAAAGAACCTGAAAAGAAAGTGAAAAAAAAAAAGATTAATAAAATGCTGTAAAATAACATGAAGAATTTATTATACATTATCATTATTTGTGCATTTCAGATTTCTGTACGTCTTTTTCAGTTTGCACCCAACTATACAGGAAGTGCACACAAGTAACCTAACTATGAATGTCCTGGCAGACAGTAAAGCAATAACGTAGTTCGAGACAGAGACAAGTAATAACTGAATCTACAACCATGGGCAGGATGCGTGAACAGCAAATTAAAAGACATTTGGCAAATAAGAACACTATGCAGAAAGCCAAAGAAGAATAATAAACCGAGCATTTATGGACTGAATTGTTCAATGTGCAATAGAAAATTAAAGGTATATTTATTTTTAAAATGTTTTACATTATAATAAATTGATCTTAAAATTATAAAGATAGATAACATGAAGAAGTTATAAATTATTAATTATTAAATTTAAATCTGACGAGAAAAGAAGCAATTAAAGATACTGTATATTTATTTTTAAAAAGTTGTACATTATAACAAATAGATTTTAAAACTATAAAGATAAATCTCAACTCACCGAAAAAAAATGTCCTTAATTAGGGAAATACTACCTCTTTTGGTGACTGATCCGAGACAAAAAGTTTCAACCTGGAAAAATAAAGCAAAAGATGAATTATACATAGAGATGAATTGTATACATTATATAACAGGAATTACAAATAAAATAAGTACTTACAAATTGTTTCTTACCTCTGAAACAAGTGACAGTTTAGCAGCGCTTACAATCTAAAAAAATTACCAATCTAAATGCTAAATAAAAACTACTGACTTATCACGTCAAATAATAATATATCAAAGAAAACAAGATGCCCAATAATAAAGCTAGAGAAACGATAAATAACCATTGGCGAAATCTACTAAGAAATGCTTCAAAGTAATTCGCCAGGTGACGGCAACTGTTGGGTCGTCATCCTCCTTCCAGTGAAACAGGTCAATTCCTTTGTTTAACTTATCTTTCCTTACACGGGTGTCCACGTCCATCACCATCTCATGGTACACAACATCCTTGCCATCCTCCTGCCACTCATGACGTAACAACAGATTAGACAAAGCATGGTCATCAACAATAAATTTTTTCAGTTTCTTTCTGGACTTTAAATCTAAATTGCTAAACATGTCTAAATCAAGTAATGATGGATTTAATCCCACCCTATCAACTACAGACTTCAGCTTTTTTTCGCAATCTGCTCTGATTTGTTCATCAAATCTTTGAAATATAGTCTTTTCAACAGCTTTCTGTCTCTCTTTATTTTTCTTCGTAACGTTAGGTCCTTGCCGAATTGCAAAATCAACTAGTTTCTCTTGCTCATCTGCTGGATGTAACCTCAGCCACTGCAGAGTTTTATTTTGCCTAGCCTTCACCTTAGCATCGATGAAGCCAATTTTGGCGTGCGGAGCTCTCCGTATTAAAGCATCCGTCATACCTAGAGTCCGCTCTGCATGCATGTTATGCATCGGAGCTGAAGCTGTAGTCGCTGTAATCTCAAATGATTCATTACTAGACTGCCCATCACTACCGTCACCTAATTGCCTAGTAAGTGTTTCTATAAAAGCAGCTGCTAATCTTTTCACTGTTTCCAGGAACTCATCCATATTGTCATTGGCCGTCTCCAGGTGTTCAAATTCTCCAGGTGTTTCGTTCAGCATTGTATTACCAAATACATCAGATGTCGTGGTGATCAAGTCCTCCGGTGTCGCAAGCATTCCTCTCAGCCTCCGAATGCATGGTTGGAATTCTGCAGCCTGGATGAAAGGAATGATACAAATAAATATGACATTCTGCAGCCTGGATGAAAGGAATGATACAAATAAATATGACATTCTGCAATCTGGATGAAAGGAATGATACAAATAAATATGACATTCTGCAGCCTGGATGAAAGGAATGATACAAATAAATATGACATTCTGCAATCTGGATGAAAGGAATGATACAAATAAATATGACATTCTGCAGCCTGGATGAAAGGAATGATACAAATAAATATGACATTCTGCAGCCTGGATGAAAGGAATGATACAAATAAATATGACATTCTGCAGCCTGGATGAAAGGAATGATACAAATAAATATGACATTCTGCAATCTGGATGAAAGGAATGATACAAATAAATATGACATTCTGCAGCCTGGATGAAAGGAATGATACAAATAAATATGACATTCTGCAGCCTGGATGAAAGGAATGATACAAATAAATATGACATTCTGCAGCCTGGATGAAAGGAATGATACAAATAAATATGACATTCTGCAGCCTGGATGAAAGGAATGATACAAATAAATATGACATTCTGCAATCTGGATGAAAGGAATGATACAAATAAATATGACATTCTGCAGCCTGGATGAAAGGAATGATACAAATAAATATGACATTCTGCAATCTGGATGAAAGGAATGATACAAATAAATATGACATTCTGCAGCCTGGATGAAAGGAATGATACAAATAAATATGACATTCTGCAGCCTGGATGAAAGGAATGATACAAATAAATATGACATTCTGCAGCCTGGATGAAAGGAATGATACAAATAAATATGACATTCCATAATCCATACTCACTCCAAGCTGATATCCTCGTCCTCCGTCTGGTTCATAAAAGAACTGCATCCAAGGCCCGGTTAAATATTTGGAAAACAATCCAAGCACTTGCACTTGAATCTGGATGCTGCGGTCACTCAAGCCATTCATGATTTTATTACACAAGTCTCTGGTCTGCCTGGATCTCACAAACTTCATAATAATGTCGCGGAGACTGTGCACGGTGGCCGCCATGTGGAACATGACATTGAGGCGATTGCCCACATACCGCAGAATGATGCTAGGCTGGACGTTGTGCATCTTCAAAAAGTTCCAAAATGCAGCTGGATCACCTGAACCTTCTTTATACCTGCCAAACAAACATTGTACACATTTAAACACTAGTAACTCAAGTTTTTTTTTAAATAATCTAATATGAGATTTACATTTATGTTGATAGAAGCTCTGTAAGAATTACCTCAGTAATTTTTAAAAAGTACATTGTGTCAGGTAAGTAAATCAAGTTTTTTAGAATTCTAAATATGAGATTTACATTTATGTTGATAGAGAAGCTCTGTAAGAATTACCTCAGTAATTTTAAAAAATACATTATTTATTAAATACTTGAAGTTTGTAAGGTAAGTAAATCAAGTTTTACAAAAATCTAATATTTAAAAAAATATAATATGAGATTTACATTTATGTTGATAAAGAAGCTCTGTAAGAATTACCTCAGTCTAGATATTTGATAGATCAGTTCGACAGCACGGCATCCTAAGGGTGGTAGACCATCTGAAGAGGACCTTCCTTTCTCCACATCCATCTGATGAAGAACTTTTTTTGCAGCATTGGCCAGTCCATCCATGGGGTGTAAGCTGCATTTTAACTCAACAATTTTCCCCATCCCCATCGTCCTCTCTAGTTTTGTGTGTACACAGTGATTGGCCGCTGCCCTGTCAGACATGGTGCAGCAAATTTTTTTAAAAATTCTGTCTCTGACCTCTGCATCATCCAGGTTAAAAGCACAGCTGTATGTTTTACAAACATCTGCAAGAGCCTGGTTAATATGTTCATGTATCTGCTCTGTTGCTCCACATGCAATATAACTAACATTCATAGTTAACGAACGTACTGTACCATCTTGGTTGGCCACTGAGACGTGCACTTCATTAATGTGCATCCCGCCCTTGGTTGTGGCATCCCAGGCTAATGTAGCACTGACGCACTGATCCAGTGCTTGACCAACCTGCACCTCTGCCAGCACGCCCAGTTCAACAGCCATCTGTGCTACCGTGCTAACACAAGGAAGATCTGAAAAAGTACTCTCAAAAAGAGTTAGTCCTATGCTACGAAACAAGTCGCATACATTTCCAACGCTAACATTATGTAGTAAAAAGTCGTAAACGCACTGACGGAAAATAAAATCATACTTTTCTTTTTTCTTTGTCTGGATTATTTTCCTACCATTGTTGTTTTCTGTGTCTTCAACCTTTTCTTCCAATATGGAAACCTGATTTTCATAATAAGAATGGATTTTTCCAATATCTTTTTGGTATTTGCTTACCACCTTTTCATGCAACTTTTCCATCTGCTCTCTTTCCATGATACCAGTCTTATTTAAGTCTTTATACTCCATCTTCTGTAGTTTACCTGTTTCTACAACCTTGACAATCTGGTTCTCCAGACGTCTGTTGTCCACCAGCAATGTCTTGTTTTTCTCCAGACTGTTATTCAGGAGTATTTCTTGTTCATCTACTCGCTGTCTCAAAAGGGCCAGCTGCACCAGTTTTCTCATTGCATCATAATTTTGTTCCTTCAAAGCTAGAAATTTTGATTTCCAAGCCTCTGCTGACTGCGTCTTCCTTTTGATTTTCTCATTGAGTCTTTTCAATGAAAACTGCGGTTGCTGTTTTCTACGTGGAATTTTTTCAAGTTCCCTTACCTGTTTCTTTAAACGTCTGATCTTACCGTTCATAGTCATGATTGCCCTTTTCTTGTATACACAGTTTGGGCAATCTCTTTTCAGTTTCCTAGGTGATGGCAAGCCACTGCACACTGGAAAAGAAGGCAACATTAATGATGCAGAAGATTGTATTGGTGTTTGTGGAGTGTCTGTTTCCATGATCAGTGTCTCAGGTAGTGGTATTGGTGTAGGTGTGGGTTCAGGGTGTTTTGGGGGTGATGTGTGTTCAGGTTGTGAAGAAGCAGGAGCAACTGTGAGACTCTTGAATGGGATACGAAATGGTTCACTGAAAAGTCTAATAAGTGATGGCCATTCTGACACTAAATTTAATTTTTTATGTAAAATTAATTTCTTAAATTTATACAAGTAAGTTTTAACACTTCCCTCAACTACATCCTCGCTGGGATCATTCGTCTGCACAATGGTTCTCACTTCTTTGCACACATCTGCTACAGTACGACCATCCACCATCAACAACCGAGCGAGGAAGCCCTTCAGTATGGGATATTCAGCTTCGAACACTGACAGATGTGCTCTCAGATCATCCAGATTCCTTTTTGGTTTTGCCATGATAAATCTAAGGAGAAATTAAAATAATGATGAAATAATAGCTAAAATTTAGTAAAACATGGTTGCAAATTTACAGAATGTTCACAGTAAATTCACATTTAGTACTTGAGCTGACGAGATGGTTCAGACATAATCTTCCATTCTACCTTCTGGGTTGTCAGGTAAAAATGCATCCAAGAGACAACATAGTTGATAATATTAATAATATTAATAATCAGAAAGACAAGAATAAAAGCTAAATTGGTTGCAGATTTCAATAATTACAATTAACTTACAATATGTAACAACAGAATATGCAGATTCATATTGATTACAACTAAGTTTAGTTGGTTAGTTGCAGATTATGGACGGGTTCGGGTTTGAAATTATGACAAACAAATTTGATGAAAAATTACAGCAACAAGATCACATTAACATTAACTGTAGAGAAATTACTTATTAATATAGTATATTGCTACTCTATTTAATTTAACTGTATGTTTTGATTCTAAATCTAAATCTCCAAGGTTTTTAATATAAACAAACACTGGTCCGATTTGCAGGGCTGCCGCCATTGTGAATTTTTTTGCCAATCTTAAATATGTAACCAGCTTGGTCTCACAAAAACGATCATTTCCACTCATTAGTATAACGAAATATGTTGAAACTCCATAGTTATGTGTAAAAATGGACAAAGAATTCATAAATGCATGATAAAGGAAGGATAAATCAATAATTAATAGACAAACGCAACTGAAAACCAGTCAGTCAGTCGAAAATGCCAGTCACGGAACCTGGACGTGTATGAATAATGAATTTCAAAAATTTAAAACCATACTGCATGATGAACAATAATTAAAGCAACAAAATGAATTATTAAAAGCATTTAAAAGTAAACTGTTATTCTGTTTAATTTTATCATTAAAATTCCCCAGTGTTCTATTAATAAGAACACACACCAGTCCAATATGCCGTGATTTACGCCACCATGAATTTTCTGATAAAACGGTACCAAGCAATTGAAGCATGAACACACAAGAATTTTCCCCCCTCACGATCAGCACTATGAATCTCGTTGAAAGTTGACACCTAAATGTAGAATTGGACAGAAAATTCGAAAATGCACGCTAAATAAAGGATATATTGATAATAAACAAACTAAACTATAAATTCTCTTACCTTTTGCAGATAATTAGAATTATGCTTAGAGTCAGAAAATCTCAACCTCTTCTAACCATGCAGGATGAAAGATTAGCCATATGACTTTTCGTTAAAGTTGACATTCGTGATTTTAGGGCAACAGTTTCGCATTTATCCAATTTGAAATAAGACATGGTAGTTTCGTATACAGCTGTCTCCAGGTCACAGGAAGTCGTCTGTGAACCCAACGACCTTGAACTTTCTGAAAACAGCGTCCTTCCCTAGTTACGAAGTCCCTACTAACAGCTATAGATCATCCCTAGTCAATTCTGTCATCTACTTCCACCCACAACGGTAAAACGCGAGGTATGTCCGCCAGATTAAGGTTAAGGCTACCGGAGTAGAGAATTGAGTATGTAGTATGTACCTGGTTGCAATGACCGCAGGGGAGGACAACTCTGACGTCTAAACAACTATCAATAAGGACTTCCGTTGGGGGTGATCGAATGTCTACCGGTTTGTTCCGAATGCGGTGACATCACACTCTTGCCCGCCGGCCTGGTGGCCTTGGGTCCCTTGGATGGATTCTGTCTAGAGGAAACAAACATGACACAGATGCATGCCCAAGTTGGACACACTGACATTTGAAGTGCATAACTAAGTGTGATGCATGTCCCTCGATCGGAAGAGGAACGAAGACGCAGGAAGAAGGTGAAGGCGGAGAAGGAAGAAGAAGAAGGAAAAAGAAGAAGGAAGAAGAAAGACGCAAAAAGAAAGACGAAAGAAGAAGAAGAATTCACATCAAGACCGATTTAACTGAATGGCACGGGGTCCCAAGTCGATCCTGCCTAAAATGGGTACCAGGATCTGTTCTGGGAGGTAAAGGTGCCTGGTATGATACTGACCATATCACACATCGAGTGCAGATTAATCAATAAGAAATATGAGGCTAGCACCATATACCCAACAAGCCTAAAAATGCTAATTCCAATTCCAATTTCAATTTTCAAAACAAAAAATTCCAAAATTCGGTCTCGTTAAACCTGCCTCCTCAGCTTTGGTTATTGTTGAGATCCATGGTTTTTGTGGGTATTTTTAGCCTTTTTCTTGTCTTGTGTGCTCTTACGAGTAAGTCCTACCTCGGGCTGGTTGCATAAGCGTTTATGTCTGTTAAACTGGGTCCTTTGTTTTTATAGTGTAATGAATTTTTCACCATATCCATAGCTATAACCCAGTCTTCAGTTTACGTGAACCAACAACTATTCACTTTGACATAATTCACGGCTGATTATTTGTGTGTCGGTAGCGAAGGATTTACGTAAGGTGAGTAAAGAACCGACATCACAGTACTGGGGACATTCTCATAGGCTACCTGTTCCGTCCTCACTTGCAATAGCCAGCGAAGAGTCCCAATACTAACTGTACCAGTAGCCGTTTGATTATATGTCCCTCTGGCCTTTATTTGAATTTTCAGTGTCGGCCAGATCATCTGGTCACTCCCTGCAGCACCATTCTCTCCATGCCGTGATGACCTACTCGTTCTTCTGCATTATACATAATATTCCCCACGGTCTCGACCAGATCTGCCTTATCAGGCACCAATACCCTACCAAAGAGTGCAGACCCAGCCAATGTGTCCGTCTGTTCGTTCCCCATCACACCAGCATGTCCTGTGGGAAAACATATAAAACAAAAGCTCTCCATTTTTTATTGTTAAATCGACGCCCGCCACTGTCCAAAGCATAGCTGTTTTCGCCTTTCTCATCATACTTTGTGAGATATTACAGATATGACAAGCGTGTGTGTGCTGTTTGTCTTTCTGACAGCGAAACGCCGCCGAGAATGCCTCCATTTCGATTCTCAGACTAGATGTTGTGGTAAAAGACATACATATTAAAATTAATCAAAACTAGGTCTTAAATATCCCTTTACATGAAACTACATGTACTTCCAGCAATTCAAGTTGTGAGACTAACATATACCTCAAACAATACAATATATGAAATAACGATGACCTCGAAAATTACAATAAATACAATAAACATTGGCATCGGTAATCGCAATACATGAAACAAATATAGACCTCATATATTACAAGGAAAATACCTGGATGGCTTGGCCACATGGCATGGACGAGACAGGAACACTGAGCTGATCCACGACTCTGGTGATCGAGTGAAATGGCGAATCATGACCGCCCACGCTTTCCGGCATGGCACATGATTGATTGATATTACAATGCATGTGTGAAACAAACATACGTCTCAATTATGACAATAAATGAAACAAACATACGATCAATTATGACAATAAATGAAACAAACATACGATCAATTATGACAATAAATGGAACAAACATACGCCTCAAATATGACAGTAAATAGAACAAACATACGCCTCAAATTTGATAATAAATGGCAAAAACATACCCCTCAAATATGACAATAAATGAAACAAACATTCGCCTCAAATATGACAATAAATGGAACAAACATACGCCTCAAACAATCAAATTAGACAAACACAGACCTCACATCAAACAAACCCATGCCTCAAGCGTCCCAATCAAACAAACGAATGTCTCACATATTCCAAGCAAACAAATACGGGTTTCGTATATTTTAGTCAAACAAACAGAAACCCCAAAATGTTCCATTCAAACAAAAAGAAGCACCAGATATTATAATCAATCAAACAGACGCCCCAGA
This sequence comes from Cepaea hortensis, assembly GCA_963921405.1. Taxonomy (NCBI): domain Eukaryota; kingdom Metazoa; phylum Mollusca; class Gastropoda; order Stylommatophora; family Helicidae; genus Cepaea; species Cepaea hortensis. The sequence goes on along the minus strand of OY992887.1, from coordinate 26,647,588 downwards.
TCCCCCGATGATTCAAACAGAAATCCCAAATGTTCCAGTCACACAAAGACGGGTTTCATATATTCCAATCAAACAAACAAACGCCCCAAATACTCTTTTCAAATAAATAGACACCTCAAATATTCTAATCAAACAAACAGAAGTCACCAAATGTTCCGATCTAACAAACACAAGTCTCGTGTATTCTAATAATCTAATCAAAGAAATAGAAGCCTCAGATGATCCAATGAAACAAACAGAAGCCCCAAATCTTTCAATCAAACAAACAGACGCCTCAGAATGTCCAATTTAAAAAAAAAAAAAAAAAAAAAAAAAAAAAAACAGAACCCCCGAATATAACAATCAAATAAACAGAAGCCTCGAATGTTTCAATCAAACAAACAGAAGCCCCGACAGTTTCAATCAAACAAACAGAAGCCCCAGATCTTCCAATGAAACAACAAGAAGCCCCAAAATCTTCTAGTTCAACATTCAGGATCCCCAAATGTTCCAGTCAAACCAACGCAGGTCTTGGGTATCCCAATCAAACCAACGCTGGCCTCACAGAATCTGCGCAAACAAAGAGATGCCGAATAATAATAATAAAGTCGAAGTTCTACGGTACTATGATTTATCATTTATATGTAAATCACTGGGCGTGAATTCCCAAGAACCTCATTTGCTCAACAATCAATCACATACGCCCATTTGTTTAATTAGCAGCGACAAGACTTCCCGTAATGAACTTAACTGTTGTTTAACATGCAAAGGATTGTTTCGTGGCTTAGTGAAAAAAAAAAAATTTTAAATTTTAATTAAAGATATTAAAGCCCCGTCCTCGTCTGCCTTATCATGCACCATTAATACCCCACCAATGGGAACAACAGACCCGGCCAATCTGTTCACCTGCTCTTGTCCCAGCACACCAGCATGTACTGGGCGAAAATCCAACAGATGCTCTCTGTTTGATTGTTGAGTGAAAGCCTGCCACTTTGCCCGAACCATAGCTGTCTTCACTGAATATCAACCTTAGAAAACCTACACACAAAAGACATTTATAGCATGTGTGATTGTGGTATAAGCGCATTTGGATCCTCGTCAGTGTTGCGGAGCTTGCGCAGATTCTCCTTGTGTGATCTATGAGAGGAGACTCAAAAGCGACTTATGGACATGTCTGTGCGCAGTAAAGTGAGAAGCGGCTGGCCGAGCGGCTAGAATGCCGGATTCTCCTTCGGTCGATCCGGGTTTGAATCCTCGGTAAGGCGTGAATTTGTTTCTGTCGGGGGGCAAAATGAAAACCCTAACCTGCTCAGTTCGTTGCGACTGCACTAGCCTGGTGGCCTTAATTCCTCGGGCTCAAGATCCCCCCCCCCCCCACCCCCTCGCCGACATACACCGCAAGGTACTATATAGTCAGTAAATGACAGTTTGACAGTGATGTGATTCTAATCCAAACCAAACTAACGAATTAAAACGAATAGAATAGCCGTAAAGATGAGAGACGAGTACTTTATTACCACATATTTCACGATTTCTACCTCTGTATCTTGTCTTCTATGACTGCCCAGCAATACCTATTTTTTATTTCTCACGGTCTCTGGTCGGCGTCTGTGACTTAAGGGTAGGGAACTCATACATGTTTCGAAATCAGCCCCAAGCGATTTAGAAGCAGATCGCTTTGCGTTGATTTTCACAATGAAGTGTCAGCTGTACAGAAGGAAATGACGTTCAGTAGTTTGCCATTTATTTCTGCACAGCTGACGCTCCATTGTGAATCTATGAACGTTGTTTGCATACAAAATCAACAAACAGGCCACGATTGGCTGGATGGAGATCAGCATAGTCGAATAGATAAGAGTCTTTGCTCTTAAACTTCCGGTGTACTAATGCCGAGTTAGCGCCTTCAACCTCTACACCGGTCAGTTGGATTAACAAGTTGACTGCTCGTCTTTCACTTGGGGACGTACTTTACAAGTACCTCTGAAGTCGGAGTGAGTTCGCCTGATAGCGAGGGACACTAGTAATAAGGAAAGCTAATCTACAAGCAAAAATCAGTCCTGTGCATTAGAAATAGTAGCACGTGTATGGATTACGTTTGAGTTCAAAGCGAGAGAACAAAAAAATAATCCTGAGATTGATTGCAACGTCGTGCAAAGAACATGCTGCTAACTTAACATTACCTCGCGAAGATACTAAGAGTTCTCCCGTGGTTGTCATTTCCATGGGCAACGGTTCGACGGCAGTCTAATGACGTCAGTTCTGTCCACAAGTAATACAACGAAGGCGTTTTGGGGGGAATTCCCCGTGCCTGGTTGAAACATTATCTGTCTGTAGTATCAAAACGCTATGGCGGTTGAAACAGTATAACACACAAGACAACATGGCCTCGCCTGTGGGGTTGATCAATTTACTAATGAAAATGCTAGAGGGCATTGGTAGACATGTATTATCATATAGCTCTGCAACAAATGTCTGCATCAATATTACATTGCTGATCATAGAATGAATACAGAAATATATATGCAGTATAATGAAGTAACTGAATATCAATGAAAATATAAATATAGTTAGTCGACATGAGCACGCACACACGCACGCACGCTCGCGCGTGCACACACAGTGGGCGAAAAGTCAGTCATGGAACAGAGGTGCTCTTGCTTGGTTTATATAAATTAAAAATACCTAACAAGGAACTAGGGCGAGAGAGCGATTGAGCAAGAGAGAGAGAGAGAGAGAGAGAGAGAGAGAGAGAGAGAGAGAGAGAGAGAGAGAGAGAGAGAGCGCGCGAGAGAGAGGGGGAGAGAGATACAGAGACAGAGATAGCGAGATACAGAGACAGCGAGATGCAGAGGCAGACAGGTACACAGACCGTTATCTGATTAAATGTTCTCCTGGTCTTCCCTCTCAGTTTTGAGATTCTCCCAGAACCCCTGCCGATCCCCCGCAATCTCATTTTTTCCACATATGAGTTCTTATTCTGTTCCTCCGCCTTCTCCACCTGGTCCCACAAGCGCGACCACCTCCCCCTTGTCCATAGACAAGATACCACCAGGATGTGCAGTTATGCAGTTAGTTAACTAACTAACTAACACTGTAATTTTGAGACACTCAGCATTCTATATTGCTGTATGAAACAAGGCAGCTGACAGACTGGCAAAAGCACGCGCCCCGGTGAAAGAATTTTGCAACTGGATCTCACTGAAAGAAGGAAAGACACTTATCAAGAGAAAGTAAAACAAAAAACGAGTGCAGCCATCTCACAGGCGACAATTACATCGTCGTCATCATCATCATCATGTGCCATGCCGATAAGTGTGGGCTGCCATTTTTCGCTATCTCACATGATCACCAGAGTCGTGGATCAGCTCGGTGTTCTTGTCTCCATTATGCCACGTGACCAAGCCATCCGGGTAGTTACTTCTCTGCCATCCCCGTGTTCTTTTCCCCCAATCTTGCTAGCTGTCACCAAGTTCAGTAGTTTATTTCTTCTAAAAAAATCTTGATTACCTGCACCTAATTTCTCTAGTCAGTTTACGGTTTTCATTTGTTTCTTCTAGGACTTGAACATTGGTTTTTCTGTCTGTCCATGGTATTCTTTGCATTTTCCTCAGAAATCACATGTTCACTGCCATTAGATGTTTTTTCAGCTTGTCTGCTCATTGTCCACGTTTTACATCCATTCAAAAATACAGGTTCTGTGTAGCACTTCAAAACCCTTTTTCTGGTTGAAATTGACATCATTTTATTGGTCAGTATGTTTTCCATCTTGCAGAAGGCACAACTTGTCATAGCGATTCTTGTTCTAATCTCTTCTAGACACCTGCCATCATATGTTATGACTTTTCCGAGATAGTTGTGCCGATTCACTTGTTTAAGAATAATCCCCTTGACCCGCATTTTACATTGTGGTTTTTTTCTTCTTTGTGACGACCACAATGTCTGTCTCCTTACAATTTAATTGTAACTCTAGTTGTTCAGTGTACAATAACCTCATCTACTAAGTTTTGCAGTTGACAACGTGATCCCATTCTAACGTTAGACAGTACACAGAAAACCATCAGTGGCGGATTGTTATGTTGGCATTCTGACAGCCGCCTTATGCGTGTATGCTTGTGCGTGATATTGGTTTGTATGGACTGCTGTCTGTTCCACTTTTTACACGGGACAGTGAGGAGCATTTTGTGTGATATTCAGCACAGGGACAGAGCACTATGGGGTGACACTTTGCCGTGAAGTTGGAACCACGACTAACGACTAGCAGAAAACCAGCATTGTAAATCGTCAACATAAGACACTTAAAGAAGACGTTGAAATCTAAAGAAATCAAAGCCGCCCAAACAAACATCGCACTTCCAAGGTGACTCCCAGACGCCAGAAAACACAGAGACGATGTATACTCTCTGTAGTGACATGAGAACAGTGTTGCCATTTTAGTGCTTTTCGCACTAAATTTAGTGCTTTTTCAAGTCATTTAGTGCGAACATTTTGCTTTTAGCGCGACCACGCTAATTTCGTGCTTCACAAAATTTTTTTGGTGCTTTTTTGGGCTGGGTAAAAATTACTTTAAAAATCATTTTGGGAACACTAAAAAGCCGAATTTGAACTGAAGCGAGGGAGTAAAACAGTCTTAGTACGTTACCGCGCAATATTCAAATAATTTAACTCCCTTTAATACGATTTAGCTGAAAGCGAACGCCATCTTGGAGACAAGTCCAAACGTCAATACATTAGCTTGTAATCGAGTTCATAATTTTGTGGTGTCTACATTGTCCTTTCATTTAAGCTTATTTGTGTTTCACCATGAGCAAGAAATATTGTCAACATTTCAGAGAACAGTGGCTCAGTGACACGAGATTTCAAAAATGGTTGTTAAAAGTAGAAGGGGATAATACTAAATGTTTTTGTAAATATTGCAAATGTTCAATTGCAGCCAGGTTAAGTGATATTGAGAAGCACAAGAATACAACGAAACATCAGAAAGCCGAACAACCATTCAGTACACAAAGGCAAACAACAATTGCATTTGACAAACTGAAAGATGATGTCAAAGAAACAGAAGGATGCATGTCTTTGTTCATGGCTGGCCATTGTTCGCTTCGCGTTGTTGACCATTTAAGTGAACTCTGCAAGGTACACTTTGGTGACAGCAAAGGTTGCAAGAACTTTAAGCTTAGGAGAACTAAGTGCAGAGCAGTTATTTCAAATGTACTTGCACCATATTTCACAACAGACTTGACAGCTGATATGGGCAAAAGTAAATACAGCTTTTCGATTGATGAGAGCAATGACATTTCTGAAACTAAGCTACTTGGAGTAACTATTAGGTACTATTCAGAGACAAGAAAGCAGTTTGTGGTTACTTACTTAGATTTAGTTGAACTGAGTGACTGCAACGCACAGGCAATATGCAATGCGTTAAAAGATTGTTTAAACAAGAATGGACTTGAGTTGCAAAGATTAGTTGCACTCGGCACTGACAATGCGTCTGTCATGACAGGTGTAAACAATGGAGTATATACAAAATTAAAATCCGAAGTTCCTCATCTGGTACTAATTAGGTGTGTATGTCATTCCCTTCAGCTGGCAGTGTCACAGGCTGCAGCTGCTTGTCTGCCCAAGAACATAGAGTTCATGATTAGAGAAACATATAACTGGTTTTCTCACTCAAGTCTTCATCAAGCAAAGTACAGGGAGCTTTTTGCTTCAATAAATGATGGACAACATCCGCTAAAGATTGTTCAATTAAGCCAGACACGATGGATGTCCATTCAATCTGCCATTGTCAGAATATTGCAGCAGTGGGTCGAGCTCAGAACTCATTTTGATGTGGCAAGACTCAACGAGCGCTGTTATACAGCAGAACTTCTACATTCTATGTTTAGCGACATGAAAAACTATGTGTATCTCATATTTCTCAAGCATATTCTCGGAGAAGTTCAAAGTGTGAATAAGAAATTCGAAGCAGATATACAGGATTCAACAAAACTACTCAGCGATCTTGTCCAGCTCATTGATTCTATCAGTTCAAAGATTGCTATTCCTGGGGAAAAAATAACAGAAAGTGATGCTATTCAAGATTATTTAGATCCTAATCCCAATCTAGGTTATGAGTTTGAGAAAGAATTAGCAGATTACAAGTTTCCCGATGAGAAAGAAATTCGTGGAAGGTGCATCCAGTTTTTAATAGAGCTATTGACACAGCTGCGTTTACGTACACCCGATAACTATCTAGTGTTGCAGTCCATGTCATGTCTTAGTGGAAGTGAATGTCTACAGCCAATTAAGCCCTGTATATTGGATCTTGCTAAAACGTTTGTAGAAGATGCAGCTACTCTCACCTGCATCGATTTCCAGTGGAGAAAACTTCATCATATGCAGTGGACACAGACCTCTGACACACTTGGACTGTGGGCAGAAATAGCGTCATACAGGGATGCCACCGGTGAAAATCCTTTCCAAGATCTCTACAGATTTAACTTTAACTGTGCTCATTTTAACTCATTATAATGCGGACGTGGAGCGTATTTTCAGTCAGATGGGAGTTATAAAATCAAAATTGCGGAATAGACTGAGCATCAAGAGTTTGACAGCTGTTTTGACTATTAGATATGGAATGAAAAGATATAGCAAATGCTGTCATGATTATGAACTACCTAAGGATATTCTGCGAAAAATTGGATCACAGGAGGCATATACATGTTTCTTTCAATCATCCTCCTCATCCTCATCATCGCAGGAGCAAACACAGCAGGAAATAGCAACAGAAACTGAAGAGGAGTTGTTTGACTGGGATTTGGCAGATCTGGAATAAACTTCATTCTAATATTCAGTGATAATAATAAATTATAATGTGCTACTTTATAACATTTTGAATGAATACCACCAGTGCTTGTTTTAGTGCTTTCCCAAAAAATAGTATTGCAATTTGGTGCTTTTTTTTTTTGGCTCGAAAGTAGTTCTGATTGGGATTTGGCGGATCTGGAATAAACTTCATTGTAATATGAAATGATAATAATAAATTATACTGTGCTACCTTGTTACATTTGTAATAAAAACAGTTGGTGCTTTTCTTTTTTTGGTGCTTCCTAAAAAAAAATTTGTGCTTTTTTGGGTCGATTTAGGTGTTTTTTCATCAAAGGGAGATGGCAACACTGCATGAGAACTCAAACCGGGCCCGGGAAATAAACGTGGAATGGAAGCTGGAGTACACGGGACGATCTAATACTGACAACTCGTTTCATGGAGTCTCTTTGTTTAGTCCTTAGTTAGTGAACTGGATTGCAGCTGTCTTGTATTCTCGTAGAGTGGTTCTCCCGCTAAGTGCATGAACCCCTGAGCCATGTATCATAGCCCCCGGACTACCACGGGAGTCAGCAGTTTTACCGGTGCTTTTCAATGTGTATACGAGCAAGACTGCAAGCCTCGAAGCACCAGGGGTTGGGCGGATACTAACATTTGCAGATGATGTTCTCGCATACAGACAGAGGAGGAACAGAAATCAAACAGCTCATGAGCAATTTATTCATGACTACTCTCGTCCTGGCCATGTGATTATATCGCTGGTTGTGTGTTAAGAGGCAAAAAAGTGCCCGGGGACTCATAGTAAAAGTAAATGGTCAATATTTATTAAAGGAGAGCTTGGCATATGACACCACAACCTCAAGTCTGAGAATGGAGGCGGTTACTACAGCTTTCCGCTGGTTGGAGAACAAACTGTGATTTTAACTGATTCGCAAAGCATGCTGACAGAAGTGAAGACTCACATGCTTCGAGCAGAATGGTATGCATCAATTCAAAGGTCGCGGATTGTGAGCATTCGCTGGATCTTTTCTCCACGACACTCTGGTGTGGTTGGAAATGAACTGATGCCGCATCAATAAAGGGTATTCGATGCATGATAAGGCAGATGTGGCGAAGGCCCTCTGGGAGCGTGTGAATAATGCAGAAGAACAGATAGACTATCTTGATCTAGAGAGAATGCGGCAGTAAGGGTTAATTAGAGAATCTGATCGACAGTCGTCACTCAGACGGTCATATAATCAGATTGCAACGGGCACCATCAGTATTGGCACTCTCCGCTGGCTGTTGAAGACGAGGACTTGGCGCTTATCGGAATGTCCTGAGTACAATTATATTGATTGACTCAACTCTACTCTTTGTCTTGACTACTGAGAATTACAATTGGCAACTCATCACAGACGAAGAGGAGAAGAAGAGGAGGAAGAAGAAGACGAATCTTGGCCAACATTCACATGCTTTTCTGTTTGTTTGGTTTTTTTGTGTACGTTTCTGAGACGATCCAGGCATCCGATCCACTATGCAGATATGGAGTCAGGTGCAGGTATACATGCGTCACTCTACCTAAAGATCGGGTTTGGGGTGGGGGAATTTAACAACTAGAGTTGTTTTTATTTTAATACCCCTCGTCTAGATATGGACCTAGCACTTTTCAACTTGAAGGGAAACAACCAACACTGAGCCATTCCCATGCCCATTAAACGTAATAGGGTAATGAATTCAAAGTTCCGCTCCAGTCGTGCTCCTTGTTTCTACTTTTATTGTTCTTTCTGACAGAAAAGGCAATTTACGGTAAACCCTCGATTTAGCAGACTCTGATATATCTGATTTCGTATTTATTAACTGGCAAATCTTCGAGGAGCGGCTGGCCGAGTGGCTAGAACGCTGGATTCTCCTTCGGGAGACTCGGGTTCGAATCCTCGGTAAGGTGTGGGATTTTTTTCTATCGGGGGCAAAAGGAAAATCCTAACCTGCACAGTTCGCGGCGACTGCACTAGACAGTCGGCCTTAATTCCTGAGGCTCAAAGACCCCCACTGGCATACACTGCAAGTTACTATATTGGCAGTAAATGACAGTTTTGACAGCAACTGGCAAATATAATGCAAGCGAGCGCTGTAGCAAATCTGATTGGAACTGCGTTGATAATGCTATGAAAACGGTCCGACGAGTTTTCGACGCCTGGTCTCGTCGCCAGCTAAGTGAGGGAAAGATTGGCCACCTAATGGTCTGTGCCCACAAGATGTGACAGCTCTAGCACACCATGGACCAAAACATGGAAGCTGCTTCGGGACAAAGTTATTTATTTATTTATTTATTTATTTATTTATTTATTTTTATTTATTTATTTATTTATTACAAATCAATTAATTGATTGTGGTAAATTATCTCCTACAACGCACTCGGATATTTCTAAAAATCCCCCAGTCTCCTCCCATAAATCTTCATCATCATCCAGTGGCTTGTGTCTTGTACAGGATGTATTTATAATGACTGTGCAGTTTTTGAAAATATTGCCGGTCCAAGTTTTGTATTCACCCTCTGTAAAGTTCATGAAAGATAATAGGTAAATACAAAACTTGGACCGGCAGTATTTTCAAACACTGCACATTCAGTCATTCAGTATAATGTTCTTTGCAGAATCTCGCTCCCATAATAACCCTCAGGAAAACATATCAATCATAACCAAGATGTCCCGCGTCCGATACACCCATCTGGAGATCATCCACCACATCCTATACCCATCTTCTCGTTGGCCTTCCTCTTCCTCTCTTCCCAGGCATACCCCTCCATTATTGTTCTCTCCAAACTTTCGTGACGTTTCAAATGACCTAAATATTTCTTATAACTCGTCTATAACATTTATATCCAAAGGCATTTATGCACATCACGGACAAATAAACAAAAACTGCTTCGGGACAAATTTATTTATTTATTTATTTTTATTAACAATCAATTAATTGATTGTGGTAAATTATCATTTTCACCGCACTAGAATATTTCTATAAGGACCCCAGTCGCCTCCATAAATTATCATCATCATCGAGTGGCTTTTCTCTTGTAAAATGTCACCCCAATAGCAGTGTGGCGAAATGTCTCTCTGTGATAAGCCTGGTGTCCTGCCTATGTTGCTGTCATGTGTAAATGTTTTATCACATCTTGAATCCATCTATATTGTGATCTTCCTCTTCTATGCTTCACAGGTAGGCCTCCGTCCATTGTTATCTTGTCTAAACATGCATGTCTTTCTATATCCCTAAAATAGTTTATTTTCCTCAATTTTATGTATCTTAATATCCGATGGAACCAGAAGAAAATGCTGACCATGTAAACGATGGACACAGGGAATAACAAAGTCCATAGCAATCTTACTATATGAAGCCCATAAACGGGCACTCTCCTGCTGTTTATGCTTCATCTCGACACCACAATGTACAGGAGGAACGAGATGAGATGAGATTAGACCCAATGGAACCAGAAGAAGAGGCCAACGATGTAAATAATGGACAGAGAGAATACAAGAGTCCATGGGAATCTTGATATATGAAGCCCACAAACGGGCACTCTCCCGCTGCTTATGTTTCAATTCGACACCGCAAGGTGCAAGAGGAACCATATGCGATTATTAATATCCAATCCTACCAATACTGAGCTCTTGCAGGATAGATTTGTTTGTTCTCTTTTCGTCCAATTAATATTTAATACTCTTCTATAGCACATGCAAGCTGGCTCAGTGGCGAGGGAGTTACGAACGCAATTCGTATTCCTGCGTATCGCTTTTTTAACACAGCTGCGAGCGTTTTAGGAGCACACCGCCTTGCGTTGGATTTCATTCAATGGTACGCGTGCCGGTCGCTCAGAAAGCAATAATAAACTACTTAAGGTAAACTTGCCAAAATGCTGGGGTTGACTGCGACGCCCTGTAAAGGATATGCAACTAACTTATATTGAAAGGGATATTTGTGCTTTTCATTTGATTTGTTAAATGTCAAAGTTCGCACACACACACTTTGCCATAGTGTAACGTGCGTGCTAAACGCCAAGGTAGGGCGGATGTAGGGGTTAAGAATCTGAAAATAACAATGAAGGTTACAGGTGTGAGATAAGAGTAAGGTGGATGTGGGGCCAGAGAGGTTGATTAAGAAGTCCCAAGACAATGGGGGAGCCCCAACACAGTGGATTGTTATAGCACGTACAAATCAGTTTGAGTCACCCGTGGACAGAGAGGAATGTGCTAGAGAGGGGATAAAACAAAGGGAAAACCCAGAAAGGTATTTTCATGGGAATTAGTAATTGGGATCAGGGGTTAAATGGAGTCTCTTGGCGGGTCCCGAGAGAAGCCGATAAAAATAGAGGATTGTGATGAGAGAGGAGGATTATGTCTGGCATTCAGCCTGGGGCTAAATTAGGGAACTTAGCCGCGAGCTGTTTGGGGAGTTAACTCAGTTTGTGGGCAAGTTAAATAAACGTAGCCCAAAAATCGACTCGGTGGAGTCGAGTTGGTTATGTTCAGGGACGGTGACGAGTCCGACGGTATGCGGCAGTATTGTGTTCGCATGGAACTAATGTATTTAAGTATTCTCTGAATGTTTCTGGGAAGGTGCATGTGCATCCTGTATATTCGTCCGTAATAAAGATTTGTGTGTGCGCAAACCGGTGTTCTGTGGTGACTCATAGTTGTTGATCAGTAGTCCGGCATAATATTCACACTGACATACACTAGACACAACCATAGTCACTTCTATCTGTCAGCAGCATTGTGACACACGGGAAATATATATGTTCTCAGAACTCTAGTTGTTGTTGTTGTTGTTGTTGTTGTTGCTGCTGCTGCTGCTGCTGTTGTTGTTGTTGTTGTTGTTGTTGTTGCTGTTGTTGTTATTGTTGTTGTTGTTGTAGTTGTTGTTGTTGTTGTTGTTGTTGTTGTTGTTGTTGTTGTTGTTGTTGTTGTTGTTGTTGTTGTTGTTGTTGTTGTTGTTGTTGTTGTTGTTGTTGTTGTTGTTGTTGTTGGGGAGCAATATCTCATCCTCTTTTAGTTTGTGCAATCACATTTCAATCAACCATCACCAGTGATCCCATATATTGCACAAGGGAAATGTCAATACTCTGCACGAACTTTGTAACAGCGGTGAGTATCCAGAGAACATTAATTAACAACAATTTAAACAATAAAACATAATTTTTAACTGACAGCACTCCGTGCTGCCACAGTGCATTGTTAGATTTCTTGCTTTCCTCCATCTCTTCTTCAAATGCAAACTTGAGTTTCTATTTAACCGCCCCATAGTTAAGTTTTAACATTTGTCTTTCATAAGATAGCCTGTCATGCTGAGGGACTTTCCTGCTTGTATTTGCGTTTTCTCTGCTCCCTTTCAGTGTCCTCTCCGTCTTCTTCATCTCCTCTGAAGAAGTAGATTTCATCAGTGGCCACTCTAATTGCTTGATACTACCCATTGTTTCATCTCTTGTAGAGGGATATTCGATGCTGAATATTATTCAATCGACCCATATTCCTGGTGGGTTCCTACTGTGCAAGAATGAGATATACAGTTTAGTTTAGTATAGTTTAGTCGACAGATCAATATCACGGCACACGGGTGCAACCCATAAGTGCTCCGTTCAACTCCCAACTCAAGTCTGAGTCCGGAGAATCTCAGCTCAGTGCACGAACTCCGTAAGACCAGCGAGGATCCTGAAATACTTCGGGTTGATTTTTAACTCGAAATTTTGCCCGGGCAGCGCTGTTAGACTACTCTTTTTCGATTCCCAACTGCCAAGGGATTGTTTACGTGCGCAATAATACATATAGGCGTCCGATCTCACTACGCAGAGACCAGGGGAAATGTTGTTACTAGAAGTCCACGTGAAAACATCCCGGCCCTCACCGGGGCTTGAACCCCGGACCTCCAGCACTCGAGGCGGACACCATACCTCGAGACCACTCAGCCCCCCCCCCCCCCCCATGAGATATGAGATATACAGTAAAAACACTGATTCCCTCTGCAGCGTATCCACCGTTTAAGGCTTGCATGTTCCAATTATGCCCCCCCCCCCCCCAAGAGCTATGCCGATGATGTATCAGCTACTGGTATGGTCTTCCATGTCGGACAGGTCAAAGGGTAGGGACCAGACGAAGCGATGCACAAACCGTGCTACCTTGTAGGTAGACTGACGACACAGCCAAAGGATACGAAAAGCAAACTCGAAAAAAATGCTAGTCAAAAACGGATTACTGAGCCACAGGTTTGACAACACAGTGCAGTTCATTTCACCCCATAATGTCAAAGCATTAAAAACATGCTAATTATATTCGAATTCTTCAACGTAACACGCTTACGGCATTATTGATTGGACACCATGTGAGCCAATGAATCCCTACAACTGAAGGTTTACAGTATGGCGTAAACATGTAATATGGTCGTTTTGTTTCTTTGTAAAGGAAGAGTTCGTGTTCAGAAGTTAGCGTGTCACGTAATGTCGCCGCTACCTTGTTAAATAATTGAGCAATGGGGAAAATGGAGGCCG